>JAAGNO010015352.1:50163-65295 GCA_033439905.1 Ceryle rudis
GTGTTCTCTGCGCTACTTTTCGCCAGGAAATGTCCAAAATAGTTTATGTGACCTAAACTTTTGTTCAACTGAGATTTCCCCCCCCCCCCCCCAAATCTTGTCTTGCAGCTTCCTCCTGTAAAGACATTCAGGGAAGATAATTGCTCCCTAAACTAATTACCTTCTCTGGTGTTCTTTTCTGGAATTGTGCAAGACAGAGGAAAACTGGCTATTATTTGTTCTTTGAATAGGTCTGAGCTCCTCAATCTGGAGATAAGAGGAGGTATCCCACTTCTTTGTTTTCATTTCCTTCCTTCTTTCTTGTAACAAGCATTAAGATTCATTTGCATTGTTGCTTTCATTCTGGAGTGTTCCTGTGCAGATCTTATGGAGGAAACCATCATTTTATAACCCAGTATGTGGTGTTGTATTAAGGAGAAATCTGAGTAACAGGAGAAATGGGTAGTGCCTTCATGTGGAAGTACTGCATTACTGTTACTAATATTATGGAACCTGAATCTGTTTCCAGTGAAGATTGATGTTGTTTTAACAAAGCTCTTCTTTTTAATTCAACTGTATCGTAGATTCTGACCGATTTGGTCATCAGCTAGCACATTTTTAACCGAGCAAAGAGCTACTCACTGGTTAAACTATATTGATAGCTATTAAATATGAACAAAATTATTAATGGTTCTGAATCATGTCAAGGTTTCACATAAGTGGTTGGTGTTGAAAAGTAGAGAATTCCCATGGTGTTATGAAAGGAGTTGTTTGTTTTAGTCTAATTTAGCTTTTTGAGAAGGCTCTTTCCCTCATGCAAGTGTGATTGTAAGTGTGCAGCAGTGCAGTGCTTGGCTGCTTAATGTTTATGAGTGGGTTTGAATACAGAGCACTTCGTGAGGACTAAATGCTTCTGTTTACCCTTACAGTTTGATGCTAACCCTTACTTAGATACAAGCAGTTTGTTTGCACCCGTGTTTGGTTGTCTGGCAGGCTTAGTTCTTGGAAACATCTCAAAATCTTTTTGTTGAGTCTGCTTAGGAGCATCTCTAAGCATTTACAGTTAATTCCACTGGCGATGGTGAATGACTTCATTAATAATGTTAATATATCATCTTAATTTTTCAGAAATATAGAAATGCCTTTTCATTTTCATTTGCAAAGAAGTCAAGAATGTATATTCTGAAGAATCTGCTGCACTTAGCTTAAGACAATTTCTGTCCTTCCTTTCAGTCATACTCCATTAATTTTAGAGTGCCTAAGTACAAATTGTCATTTCTCAACTTGTTGATTTTGTGAAGGTCTGATTTCCCTGGTTTCTTTGAGACTGTTCCATGCAAGTTAAAATACGGAAGGAGGAGAAAAGCAGGGCTTGGGAGAGAGTAAATTTCCCCCTCACCCCACCTTTTTATTTTCCTCTTTCCCTATCATAGTTTGCAGCACCTTAAGTGATAATAGTGTGATGTTCAGAGAAAATGTTTCCACTCAAAACATATTTTAAATGTGAAAAAAATCTTTTAGGTTACCATCATATAACATGTTAAAATCAAACTTACGTAACTTATGGCAGGGAAAAATTAAAAGATGGCAACAAAAGGTGCAATTTGTTGCAACTGGAAGGCAAGGTAGCAGTGGTGGTTGGTTGTGAGAAGGTGGGGTGAGCTTTCTACTCAATTTTTTGGCCTTGCTACAGGTTTCCTGTGCTGGTGTGGGTGAAAATGTTTGGGGTTTTGTTTTTCCTTTGTATTCCTTGGGGAAGAAACTCTGCAAGACCAAGTTTCTACAGTCTCTTTGCTCCTGTTTTCAGCCTCTCTGAGGAAAGGACTGTCTCTCGCATAATAAATTAATTTGATGCGCTTATTGGCTGTAGCACTTTGGTCCCCACACTCCTTTGTGCTCCACCTTCAGAGAGATGAATCCTGTTAGTGCTGCTTGCCTGTAAAATACTGTGGAAGATGTGTTGTTAGTAATGGCACCGACTGAAAACAACTTGGAATACCATGGATATACCTGGAAATACTTGACCAGAAATACCGAGCAATTTGGAATACCTCATTTCTGCCTACAATTCCAAACCCAAAAGTTTTTAGCATAATGTCAACCCAAAATTTATATTCTTGTTTTATTTACTTCATGCTGATGCTTTGCCGTACAGAACAGGCTCGTTGGTCAGGTTGTATAGCTCACGATGCTCCAAAGTCTCTGTGGGACAAACACTTCTCTGTTGTGGGAGAGATTCATGGGAGAGCATCGTGGGAGAGAGACTCCAGTTTTGTGAGTTCTAAATTCATAGAAGAAAATGTTTAGACAGAACGCAGAGTGAGCTATAAAGTGATTATAATTCCCAAGAGACACCACTGCTGTTTTTCCCATATCTAAATATTTGAGACTTATTCTTGAGAGCCCTTTCTAAATTCAAGGGCAGTGCACGGTTTTAATGAAAATGTTGCGTTCTTGAAAACCTTGCTGTCAAGTAAATAAGTAAGCCAACAGCCCTGGATTTTTAGCCATATTCCTTATTCGCCTTGCTTTTTTATCTTGAAAACCTCATTTTCTGAAAAATGAGCTTTCATTTTCATTACCACTCTCGGGAGGTTGTGAGGACCACATTTTCAGGGTTTATGGGAAAAGAGAAAATCTTGCTTTTTGGTAGAAGGAGGAGGAGATCTCTAGCATCCTAACAGCAATACAAAGAAGAAACTTACGCAAGAGAATTTTCCTTTCTTGATAGATGTAGCATGTCCTCTTTACATACAGATTAAAATGAAACAACAACAAAAAAAAACCCAACCAACCAAACAAAACCCCCCCAAACAAACAAAAAGGGAGGTCACTTGAGAGGAGTTGTTTATAGCTACACCAGCACGTTTTGCTTCAGTGTCCATTCTAGATTTCTGCGGTTCAGGCTGCAGTGAGTTGAGGGGTGACTCATCCCATTTTGTTGTATCTGCCATGGTGGAGTTCCAGTAGAGTTTTGGACCACTAAGCCGCAGTTAATGAGAACTTGTAAGGGCACGAATCCCCAGCCACTTCACCTCGCTGCCTGAGAGATGTCTTCAGCTCCCTTTGAAAACTATTCAGTATACTCTATTTCTTCTAAACTTTATTTACCCTTTCTCCAGTATTCTCAAGCTGAAATAATTCCACAATAGCTGCTACCCTGGTGTTTGATATTGCTGTACGTGACAGCCTTTCTACTTTGGAGGTTTTCGAGTTGTTAAACTCAGACTGCAGACATGTGCTTTTTCTGGGTGGCAATGTGGATTGCAATCTTTTAGGAAGAATAAAAGAACTGAGACACTGAGAAGCTATTTAGAAGCACAAATACATTGTGGGCTTTTTTGTTTTGTTTTTTTAATGCAGTTAAAATGCGTAAATGTCTTCTGTGCATTTGCAGTATCTTCCTATCTTCATTTTTGTGACCTCTCGCAGAAGTTTAAAAGGAAATTAGAAAAACTATTTCTCTCCATTGAGTGATTAAAACAAAATACCGCAAATTCTGTAGGCAGTGGATTATTACTAATTTTGTACTCCCCCCTCTGGTTGTGCTTTTAAGGAGCGTGCACACACAGAAGGCAGGAGGAAGATTGTCAATTTGTTATCTGAAAACAGTTTTAACATCTATTTCTAACTGTGAAATGTTTCAGCTAGGGAGCATATAATTTCTTCTATTAAGATGCTGTGTGTATATAATTTAAACTAACAATGCAAGCGGATATGCCAGCGTTGTGGTGTTTTTCATTTTAAGCAACTTAAAAAGAGATTTTCTGTTTGCTTCGGCCTGCAGTCTGATAGTCCTTACCCAGAGAGAGCGATGCCGCATTACGTCAGAGCTCTTACCAAGATCAGTGAGTTGGGTATGGGTCAGCTGAGCAAAGTCACGAGGCCATTACGCTGACAGCTGATGAAGGCTTATTAGCAATGTAAAGTCCCTAAGCAGTGCAGAGGCAGATGTATTTATTATTAAATGCCACTTCCACAAGAAATGCATAAAGTTTAAGTTTTTTATCTGTGTATGCAGAGGTCTCCAGAAACAAATGACAGGTTTCCATAGGAAGCCATGGCAGTAAATGGAATTTTTGGGGCCACAGGCTGGCTCATCCTTGCCGTACGTACCCGTTTGTTCTGCTGGTGCGAGTGTTGGCAGAAGCGCTCGCATCCCTGCAGGTGTGGTAATGACTTTGTTCCAGCTGTTCCAGCTGTGGATTGGGTCCGCTGAAGCCTCATTTATTTGAGACTTACATTATTAAAAGTGTTCTATTTAATTCATTAGGGAAGCTGCCGTCAGCTTAGAAGTGCTAGTGATGCTTAGTAGTTTATATGTTCTGAGAGCCCAGTAAACATCATCTACTTCAGTTACACGGAGTAGCACTTTCAGATGCTTGCTTGCTTCCCTGAATTGTGCTGCCTTTCTAATTAAATCAGACTTGGGGATTTGGAATTGAATTGGTGCAAAATAGACAATAAGAGACCGGCAGGGCCTGGACGTGTACTTAACTACCATGGAAAGTCAGAGGAACCTGAGGTTGCTGCCTTTCAGTCTTGTAAGACCATGTCTCGCTACAGGACACTCTGCAAACAGTTCTAGTGCTGTTTTCTGTAATTTTTTTTTTTATTATGATTCTGTAAATAAGTTTTTTCTTAAAGGAGATATGACTTTCCTGTAGTGATGCTTTAAATTACATGACAGTAACATCACATCCTGAAATTTGACTACCGTCATCAGCATTGAGAAGGAAAAATTGAATGAATCATAAAAGCATCCTAAAGCTGCTGAAAGAGGACAAAAGATGGCAGTTGAAAGTAAACCACTCTCCTAAGGAATATAAAACGTGTTGAAAACTAGGAATAAGAGGTATTTTTGGATAGTAGCACTACTTTGTATTTATTTCAAAATGGACAATAAATGGAAACTGCAGATCAAATCTACAAGCTCTTTTCAGATTGTGGCTGTGTGTTAAATGGAAAGACGACAGGCCTTACAGCTTTTCCAGTCGGAATAACTGAGAAAGTAAATTATGTGACAACAATATCACTTAGGAAAGAAAAAAGATGAACACCTCTGATCACAGTGTAAGAGATATGACATCGTGAAAATGGCAGCTATAAACCAGAGAGGTCTAAGGAGGGCAGGTAGTGTTTCAGATAAAAGTGTGAAACACGGGTTACTTTGCAGGATGATGAGAACAAGAACTGTCTTTTTTTTTATAAATATTTCCTGGTGTCTTACAGTTAAAGTTACTTCTTTGAAAGCTTCTTGTAGCTTTTAAAAGAAGTGCAGGAGCCCATTGCCTAGAAAACTTTCCACAATGCAGCAATTCATGTGGGGCATCTTAACTATTGCCATTTTGCAATGGCTCATTTCAAGGCCATAAAACTCCAATCTAACTAGACAAGCCATTGCTGTGATACATGACAAAGCTGGCATTCCCAAACAACATCATTTTGTATGCATTTAATTAAAACACATATACTGTTTGCACATTCAGCTGAAATCAAAAGTGGTGCCCGCACATTCATCAGAAACTGAAGCATGGCAACTGCTAAAGCACAAGAAAATGGGTTCCGGTTCCGATGGTGTAGTCTGTATCCGTGTAACGCGGAGGTTAATGTGCATGCTTAATGCAGCATAGTTCTAAAGATTGCTCGGATATCAAATTTGGACCACCTTCCTATCCTTTTGAAAGCATTTTCTTATTTCATACTCCTGTAATCCTTTTAAATATGTATAAATTGCGCTCACGCTATAAGGTAGAATGATTTTTACATGTATAAAAATATGTTCACTAGTGCCTAAATGCTGGGCTCCATGGCTGTCACTGCCTATTGGATGTAATTTTCCTAGACACACAGCTAGCCTTAGGCTGTGAAGGTAGGAGCTCTGTGTCAGAAAGACTTTGACAAAAGATATATAGCTTTTAATTTGCCCAAGGAACAGAGGGAGCAGATTTATGACCTAAAACACAAGGCTGAGAATTGGCTGTATGCTTTCAGCTAATGGGTATAGGAATGAGGAAATGCACAATGGCTACTTCATGCACAGCCTGCCTTTTTTGCATGCTGTATAAACAGTCCAGGAAAATTTACAGGGCTGTAATTTAGAAAAAAAAAAAAGTAAATAGTAGACCTGTGAATGCATTCTATATTTCCTACTACTTCTTGACCTTATGTATCTTGTAAAATTGTATCTCTAGCCTGCTTTAATTGATTACTTTGTTTGCATGTGTATCAGGCTAGAAATTATCATTTTTGAAGAAAGATTTATGAAGAGGTGCATTTTGTTTGGTTGTTTTTCATTAAGGGCCTTTGCAGACCTTAAAGAGTCGCACAAAGCTGTGGAACTCACAAATAGTTAGGACCAGTTCCACGGGCAGTATAAAATCCTGTCGGCTTTATCTGAATGAGGTTGCACTGATCTATGTTGGCTGAGGATTTGGCCTGCAGAATTGATCTTG
This sequence comes from Ceryle rudis, assembly GCA_033439905.1. Lineage (NCBI taxonomy): Eukaryota > Metazoa > Chordata > Aves > Coraciiformes > Cerylidae > Ceryle > Ceryle rudis. Next base: position 56,598 of record JAAGNO010015352.1, read on the forward strand.
GATTGTAAGAGAGAAACTCTGACGGTGTCTTCTGTTCTTAACTCCTTTGACAAAGATGGCTTTAGAAAAGCATTTTGATTTTGTGGATTTATCCTTTGTCCTGCCTGTCAGCAGACATAGCAGGTTAAGATCAAAGGGGAAGAGAGTTGAAGATGAAAAATCTTTGAACTGAAAGTGTCCTGCAGCCCCATAAATTCCAACAGAGATCACTAAATCGAGAGTGCAATCATCAGCTGATTTGTTTTAATGATGCATGGATCGAAAGCTGTCTTGGAGGTGCTGTGAGCTCTCAAAGCAGTAGTGAAGGTGCACCATCGGGGATCCCATGCCGGGGACTTCTCCGATCATCCGCACCATCACGTCTCCAGGAGCCATCAGCTTCCTGAGGCCCCAGTCTCCTCCTCTAGCTTGTGCACAAATGTGGCTGACCCCACAGGGTGCCTTCAGCCTGTTGAGAGCTCCTACAGAGCAGAAGCCTTGTGGTGATACTAATCTTGTCACTGTAGTTAGATAAAGGGGTGCAGCGGAGTGGGTTTAATCTTCCGGCTGCAGCCAGAAGAGTATGTGAATGAGAAGTGATCTGCAAAGGACTGTATCTCATAATGTTAGTAAGGCCACGTTCCCCGCTCCTATTTCTTCAGTTGTTAAAGACACTGAGGGATAGAGACTCGACATCCTTTTAGAGAATTTCTAGAGGTTAATTATCCTGTGAATTAAACATTGTTTAACTCCTCACCTTCCAGCAACTGAACATGTATCCTGTTAAAGTGCCTTCTACCAAAGCTGTAACTGCTAGGTTGAAAGGATTTGTTGGCTCTAGTAGTGATGGATGTTTCTTTGGAAGTAGTTCTAAGAAGTAACTACTGTGAGTGATCACCTGCAACAGACAGAGAACAATGAGTTGCCTTGTTCTTTAATTCTACAAAGATTTAGGGACACGAAAACAATATATTAGGAAAAAAACCCAACCTCTGCTTGGATTATTCTGTTATAATCCCTATTTATTCTTTTGTTTCTCCATGTAATATTAGTATTTGCATGTTAATTAGTGATTAGAACTGAATTTTCTAGGAATAAATTTGTTTTTCTAATAAAACGTATTTTGGGAAGTAAACTTTCTACTACATTCATTTTTCATAGATAAACAATCCACTTAAGCCTGCATGCCAAAGGAGAACACAGAGATGTTATTTGAAAATAAATTACTGCCTCAAGTAGCTTCTGTGGTGTATTTGCAAAATGCCAGTTTCAGAAGGGCCGTGGGATTATTGACTTAAGATAAATGGCTAGAGATGATATAATTATGAATTCTGGGAGAAGCCCTTATCACAAGAAAGATATAGATTGAAATTTTGCTATTGTCTTCTTTTTTGTTTTGTTAGCATAATCCATATGAAAAAAAGGATTGAGACATCGGAATGACAATGATTCATACTTTCTAAGACTTTTACTTTATCTTTTTCTCTCTCTTTTTTTTTTTTTTTTTCCTCCTCTTCTTCCCAAGAGAGGCTTGGATACTATTTGTAACTCAGGAGATTTTAACAAATGCTGTATTTTCTGGACTGCAAAACTGAGTTGCATTTTGTGAAGTGAAAACGAAAATAAAATAAAATATTGCTTCCTGCATTTTAAAAATGAGACAAAGCCTGGAGCAAATAGCAGCTTTCCAGTGAAATCATCTTGGGGTTTTGATGGAAGAGAGAGTAAAAGTGAAATTTCTAGTCCCGTAGTACCTGACACAATCATGCATAACTCTGTAAAATACCCCTGAAGATCTGGAGGTCAGGTTTGGTGGCACTGCCCTATGTGTTTTTCAACAGTAGGCACTTTAAAACTCTGTAAGCCAGGTAGTTTTGAAATTGCCGTATAAAATCCCTCTACCTTTGGCTAATTCATAGTGACGGTTTCTAGAGATACTGATTTCCTTTTTCAGATGGGTTTTTCTAATCTGTCTTTTAATGCTTGAATTTCCTTTTTACTGTTGCCTTCATAATCTGGCAGTTGCTCAATGCTCAGCTCGTGGATTGAGTCCAGTGGTGGTAGGTTCCTGTGAGTAGAGAAGAAACAAGTTTGTTTCTGTTGCAAGGATGTTACAGACTAAGCACTCTACATGAAAAACTATTGCATTGAAGTCAAACTCCTCTCAGACTTCTTTCCAGCTAGTCCTACGCTCTGCGTTTCAGATGTGGAATGATTGCAGTGAAGTATAACTTCCTGCATGCCTAGAAAAACTCTTTTTCTTGCTTTTTGATTGTTACTGTGTGCTCAGAAATCTGTGACTGATACTAACTTAATTAGCAGGCAGAAAAGTTGTTCAGGGTCCAAATAAACATTTTTCTGGGTTTCTATCAAAATGTGTAGCTGATAGCACTCTTGGGAGATAGATAAGTGCCTGTGCCAATCATCAATTAAATAAGCACAAGATCTCTTGTACGGTGGCGAAAACTTGGTGTTACGATTAATCAATAAAGAGGAAATCATTTAAATGCAACAGAATAACAAAAAGTGTATCAAGAAGACCTCAAACTCAGAAATCAATGAAGGCATTTTTAGTAGCCTCTCAGACTAATCAAAACTATGTATAAAATAACCACTAATCAAAAACCAGCTAATATCCTAGTCCTGCAAACCTGCGTGGCTCTGTTAACCTTGCACACTGGCACCCCAACCTTATTAATGGCTTTTCTTTTGGTTTGTGTGACATTTGTATGCATTCTGTAAAGTCTGCCTTTCTTTGGTGACAAGCAGAGGACCAGCCTCTGGGCAGCTGGGACTTCAGCTTTTTGAAGAGCTTGAAGCTTGACAGGTAAGAGCTCAGGTGGCTTTGGGCACCCATGGGGGAGCAGCTTGTCAGCAGCAGCCAGCACATACGGCACAGGGCTGCGGTCTGCTGGGAACGTGCCTCTCTCCAGCCAAGTTACGATACACAAAGGCATTTCTTCCTTCGCAACCCGAGTGACTACCAGCCGTTATCACCTGCAGACTTTAAAGGCTCAGGGCCTGTGCAGTGACATCCCTTTGGTCCCCACAGAAGCCCTAGACAAGCTGTCCCCAGAGAGGACTCCTCCCCAGTGAGTGTTCCTCATACTTCCCATTGTCTCTGATTGGCTTAGTCATTCTGCTTCTTGATGACTCCTACAGTTCTTGTCCAAAGCCTGAGCAAGAAGAGATCAGAGGGAGCTTCTCCAGCCAAAAAGCACGGAACAGACCCTTAGAGTGGTTTCTTTGGGGTAAAACTGCCTTTAGTGCAATGCAGCTCTCCAGCTAACATCCCTGTAGATATGTCATATATACACGTGTTTTTCCTCTCCTTCAGAAGAGGAAAAAGTTTGCTAGGATTTATTTAAGAGTCCTTGAAAATCCCTAGGAAAATGAATGGGCAATTTCCATCCCAGTGGGAGGGGAGTTTTCACCATAATTGACAGCTTCTAAACACAAAATACACACCCCACCCCCCCCCTCGCACAGGCGCAGAGTGTCTCTTTAGAGCCTCTTATGTCAGGATGGTGGAGGGGAACAAAGATTTGCTTACTCTTTATTTTTGTATACATATCCTTCCCATTCACGAAAGACTCGCATGGCCCCTTTGTGCCATTATGTCTAGAAGCAAGAAGACATTTTTAATAGCACTGTCGCTTTTCAACCAATCCAGTGACAGATACGAGTGAATAATATAAATTCTCTAGCCATTCCCTGGCATTTATTTCAATGTAAGTGTATTTTTTTTTCAAGTAGAAAACCCAATAGTAATTTATCAAGGGACAAATCATTTTTTCTTGGCAGTGCAGTCTGCAAAATCCCCATTTTTAAAGCAGTAAATCTCCCTCCTTTGACAGGAGTAAGAAAGCATTAAAAGCTTTGATTTAGCTGGATCATACAAAATAGTTTCTCATAATTATCCTTTTGGATGATATATGCTTGTCTTTTTTCCCTTTCTTATTAAACCTGAGGTCTCCATTTTTCATCCAGCTGTATTACTGAATTAAATTGCCTTTTGTTGTATTCAAGTTAAGCACTTTGCCGAAAGCTTTCCTTGTTCAGGGAAATAACATTTACCCAACGTGCTCCCTGTTTTGCTGTTGAAATTTACTGTTTGCAATTGTTTGGTTTGCTAAGCAATTTGAGGTTATTGTTTGTTTTAATAGGAATAATGAATCAGTGTAATTTAGTGTTCTATCTTAGAATACAGTGTCTGGGGGGGAAAAAAAAAACAACCCAAAACACAAAAAACCCCACAGCTCACAAGGAATTCTTAGTTTGAATTGAAATGTAGATTGCAAGCATGACAGAAAGAGCTTCTTGCACGTCCAGCTTTACGAACTTTCCATTTTTATTGCTGCATGAAAAGGAAGTCTAGTTGGCTGTGAAAGAATTCCATGGGGGATATAGTCATGCTCATTGACAAAGTAATAGAACACAGTTCAACCTGCCACCTTTCCTGGACAGTTTGCATCTGCATATCAAAAAATTGCTGGGGAAGCCAGAGGCAGAGCCAGAGTTTTAATTCTGTTACTGCAAGGAGAAAGGACTAAATTATATAAAAATCCATACCAAAGTTTAATAAAAAACTCTCCATGATCAGCACAGCAAAATAAACTGCTCATTTAAGGATTTATGAGATGCTGTTCAAGACGTTACATGAGAAAATGAGTTCAGAGGCCATTGTTTGGCAGGAAGTTCTTCCCAGTTGAACTCTGCCGGGGTGAACGCTCAAGGAGCACAGTGCATGTGAATGGTCTCCCCAGCCACTGTCCCCGTCTTGCTCAGGTAATTTTAGATCATGCCCCAGGTCTGTCACTGGGCATGGCGTTGTTTGCCCTTTGCTCAGTTGCAGTGAACGACACTGTATCGGAACTGGTCTTTTTGGCCTGTACTGGCAAGACTGTACAGATTATGGGCTGTGAAGACACACGTTGTTCTCTTTAACATTGATCCCAAAGTTAATAATGGTATGAATTATACAAGGCCTGATAAATGTGGAATTGAAGATGGTAATACAGGTCAGTGCAGCTTTATGAAAACTAAATCATGTCAGACTCATGTGATGGGCTTTTGAAGAAAATTGAAATGTCATTGATAAAGAGTGATATCATTGATGTCGATCTATCTATGGGTTTGATTTCCGTGGCATGCTATCTTGCCTAATAAAATAGTGAAAGATCAGATGGGTCTAGTGTTAAAGCGAGCTTATGCACGCTCTGAACTTCACCAGGCTTTCCTGGCGTGAGCAAGTTAAGGGAGAACTGACTTCAGTTTGGAGCAGAGCAATGAAAAGGATCAGATCTGGAAAAGAAAGTGCGGCAGTCCATATAAAACCAGTAGACACAGGCTTCAAAAAGTACATAGGAAGGTTTGCTTTGACCACAGGAGAATGCCACTAGACACATGGAAATGGTGGAACTTTTCTAATTTGAGGGGGGTGTAAAACACAGGTAGAGATTATCCTAGTGAGGAATGAGAGGAACGCAACAGGTAGCTTTTGAAAGTCAGATACAAGTATTAACGGTGCAAAGTTGGCGAGAGAATGTACCAAAGAGGCAGGAGCAAGGAAAGCCAAGGGAAGGGGGTAACACGCTGTATGGTGTGGAGCCCCTGAAATAAATGAAGGTAAAAGCAAGCGGTACTCTGAAGGAGACGGTCAAATAAGATGTTAGAAACTTAGAGGGTAAGGTACAGGCAGGAGAGCTGGCTCATGTATTTATGACTGTATTTGTGAGATTTTATTGAAGGGAATGGGGAAGAAATTATGTGACAGCAGATTAGAAGGGAAGACTGAAGAATTTCCAGGGAGGCCAAAAGATCTGTGGGGTGTTTGAATGTGGAGCCTGAGTCTTGGCTTCTTGTACCGGAAGCTATTGTTGTTGGTTACCTCTCTCAGCCCTGAAAATCTATGTCTAATTTCCAAGGCAGCTTTGAAAATCTCTCCTAAAAGGCTCTATTTGCCCTTTGTATCCTTCATAATAAATTAAAAGGACATTTATTCAGAGAGAAGCTTTTTCTTTTCAGTCTTATACTCCCATTTCTGTCTGGCTTTCATCTAAACCTTGCTGCTGTGACAGGTGCTGGTAGAACTTCTCATGTTGATAGTTCAGGCACACCACCGGTTCGTTGTCAATTTGCCCCTTTCTGATTTATTCATTTAATTTTTAAATTAATAGTCCGTAGTAGTTTGGAGGCTTAATTTGCTTTCTAAAAAGCCAAAAATCGGTCTTGGGATTGCTGCCAACACTATGTGGTTATTCGTTGTGGTAACGGTACACACACGTTGGCACATGCTAGCGAATGCTAAAATTTCTCTCGGAGACTCTCTAAACGTAGTCGGTATTTTTTTCCTTCCACTAAGGCATTGGAGCATATAAGCCATACAATGTCTTTTGTAAGGTAATCTTTTCTGACTTTGTTTTCTGCAAAAAACTGCTCTAATATTACTGAAATGGAGTATGTCTGCACTGCTCTAGACATATGCTCCTGCACTAATGATCAAATATTAATAAACTAATAATGAATGCCAGATCAAGCTTTCTTCTGGATTAACTGCACTTTTCATTGAGTTATCGGGGAATCTGCCTTATGGTCCAAAGTGGTTATTAGTTTCTGAGTATTCCGAAGTATCAGCAAAAAGGCAGATACAAAAGTAGTATTTTTCTGTATTGAAGTATGATGCATGAAACATGTACCTGGTTTCCAGGCTCTTAAAATAAAATCTTTTGGGTATTTTGGGTGGCTTTTTGCTGAAATTTGCATCAGGCTTTCAGATAAACTCTTAATTTGTTTCCAAAGAATTATAGGCATGATACAACAAGGCTCTTGTACAATTCTGCTAGTTATGTGGTGTACCGTTTATTTTGGATTTAGTAAAAACATTTAATTATTAATCATAAACAGGAAAAAAACCCCAAACCAGTGCACATGAAAGCTGAGGAGCTTTGCTAGTGTAGTTTGCAAGGCTTCTAAATTTTCATCTAGGCAATGAGAAATTTAGTAAAACTAGAGGGGCATGAGGCCATTTATTCATTATGTACATGGATAAGCTAAAGTTCTCAGCATGCCAATCTGTTGTCAGCCATACAGCAAAATTACATGGAAACGGTAAAGTTACTGTTCTTGTGTGGCTAAAACGATCTCGAGGCGTGTGTCTCGTCCATACAAAGAAAGTTGAGAACTCTCTGATTGGGGGAAGACACAGAAGAACTGAGGAAGCAAATGATTCTAGCAATGAAAGGCAAACTGTGGTGTACAGACCTTCATTTGGATGTGTCTCGAGACTTGGAGGGTTTGCTGCTCTGTGTTCTACAAATGGGCTTTAATCCTGTTTGAAGGTTCTAGAAGGAGACACTACGGTGCCTGACACAGAGTGTGGTACTCCTCATCTTGATGGACAGCTTTGTGAGGTTTGCAGAAAGATATTGTGAGGAGAGAGAAAATTCACCTAGTCAGCCAAGTCTGCTCCAGTGATCAATGGAGACAGACTTTCCCTCTGCTGCTCCAAATTTGTCATTAGTATGTTAATGAGGCACTGATAGTCTCGGGTTATTGAAAACTGCTGTCCTGGGACTTGTTGCAGGTATCTTCTGATCATTCAGATGAATTGTTGCAAGATGACTCAGTAGTTAAGAAACCTGAAAGGAGTGGCAGGAACTGCAGGCCCAGAAGGAAAGGTCAAGGTGTATTATCCCATATTATGAGAAGATAGCAACACGCCCTCAGAAGACTTTGACACGGGATTTTGCCTTTAGTATGGACAATTGTTAGGTAGCTTTCCTGAGTAGCGAAGAGCTGTGGTGTGGGTAGGGATGGCATTTTGTGCACTGCTGGTGGCTGGCTCTTAACAGTTTGTGCTGCTGTTTAGCCCACGTCTCTACATCTTTGAAAGCTATTTTGTACGTTGTCCTCTGTAAGCACAGTTAAGTCATGTTTGGCGCTGATTCTGCTCCCCTTTTTGCAGACCCATTGGCCTGAAGGCACCCACTGTCTTAAGATTTAAGAAGTTTCAGGATTGGTCTCCCTGTTCAGAATTAGGATAGGACAGAGATGGAAAGGGTGGACTTACATGGTAGTGATGGTATTTATTTGAGCTAACAAATTGCATTTTGAGGTACTTATAACTTTGGAATATCCCATGAGCCTGAAAAGTGGCATCTGCCTGTTTGTTGCAGCTTTAAGGATTCAAGATCTTTGTTGTTTTAAAACATTTTCTGTAATTATTACTTATCGTAATGTATTTCCATTATAAAAAGAAAACAAAAACAAACAACACCCCCGCCCCCCAAAACTCCAAACAAACCCAGGCAAAATCCCTCTTGAGTCTGCTGAACTAACTTCTACAAATACAGTAACACTGAGATTACACCAGTCGTGCTTGCAGTGGATGGAGTAGTTGAGCAATAGCTAGGAATGTAGAGGGAAATTGAGGACTGACACACTCGCTCTCATTTTTAATGAAATTATGCACATCTGGGATGTATTAGGGAATATGTAAAGTGAGTCAAATTCAAACCTTTTAAAGTACAGATAAGCGATGATCAAAAAAATCAATACAGAATTTGGTAGAACTAAAAGACAATGCAAGAGATGCTGCAGAGGGACCCGGGCAGGCTGAGCCGATGGGCTGAAGTCAACAGTATGAGGTTCAACAAAGCCAAGTGCAGGGTCCTGCACTTTGGCCACAGTAACCCCTGCAGCGCTACAGACTGGGGGA
>JAAGNO010015352.1:70498-105008 GCA_033439905.1 Ceryle rudis
GATCCCAATCAGTGTGTTCCTGAACCCGGTACCAGAATCCAGCTCCTGAACACAGCTCCCGTCTGCTGCGGGGCCCACTCTGGGACTCCCCTGGTGCCTGCTCCACAGCACCAGTGGTGACGGTGATGGAATTACCATCAGGGGGTTGGGTTCGATACTGGGTTTGTATATCTTTGTACATATTCTAGTTTTATTCTTCTTCTTCTCATTAAAGCTGTTCTCATTTCCTTTTCTAATCACCGAGTCTCTCCCTTATTCCCCTTCTGTTCCCCTTTGGGAAGGGAAGGGGGGTTAACAGAGAGCGGCTGTTATTGGTCTAAGAGGCTGCCCTGACCCTAAACAGTGACAGTATTCACACTGGAAAATGAACTCTATGAATAAAGATTTTGTAGGGAAAAGGCTTATGGATATGGTAAAAAGAAACAGGTTTAAATTTGGCTTGATGCTTGTGCATCTGTACGAGATTGAAATCTGGTTCGTTTGGCTCTTTGTCACTTGGAAATCTAAATCTTATGCCCTGTTTACATCCAGTGCTTTTACATTTGCAGCAGTTGTGCCAATTTTCTCACAAAATATGTGAAAATACGTGAGGCTGTACAAATGGCAGTGATTGTGATCAGCGTCGTCACAGGTTTCCTCTGTTGCTGCTCACCAGTGAAATTAGGAATAGATGCAAGGTTGGTGGGTGGTTTTGTTTGGGTGTTGGGGTTTTTTTGTTTGTTTGGATCTCCTATTTAGTTTACAAGTTGAAAAAAGCATCTGACAGGTGGTATCCTTGGTACCATGCTGAGAGGCAATGAGCTTTATAAGACAGGTTTAGTCATCACAGCTACAGCCTTAAAATGGACGTAGTGGTTCTGCTTGGCCTGTCAAGCATGGGAGGAATTTCAGTGGGTGAAATCGCCTCTTCCTGCTGGTGAGACCAGCTCTCTAACGCTGTGTCGGTGCTCTCCTCTGGCACAAGGGAAAAGTGAATATAAAATCAAAGTGACCCTGTGGGAAAACCGCACAGAGCTGCCCTTTGCAGTTGCCCCTGTGTAATGGCCTGACCCCGGGGACAGGGCTCCCCAGGGTCCTCCCTCCCCGGTGCCCATCACTGCCATTGACATCCAGTGTTGGTGGGGAATTCCTGCTTCTGGTTGGCCTGTTTAAATTACCTCAGGGCCTAACAGTCACCTGGCGTTCACTGTGCCCCCCACCTTGTGCTTCTGTGGGCACCTGCAGGTGGTTTGTGCGCAAGGTACATCTCTGCTCTCACCATCCTTTATAGGGCCCTGCCTCAGCCTGCGGCCATTAGAGCGGTCAGTGGCCACGGTAGGGCTGTGCTACCACAGGCAGATCCATACACTTCCAGTTTTAATGTGCTGGTGTCAGCAGGGATGGTGCTCAGAAGAAATATCGTCCTGAGATTTCTGAAGGCCAGTAGAAAGTGTACTGAAAGAGGGGCTGCTGTGATGGTATCTTCGAATGCAGTACCTGCATCGGTTATCAGTAATATGATGGGTGGAATGGCAGTAGGAAGGGCTGGAAGCCTGGAGGGACTTCATCTGATGGGTGATTTACAGTTTGCCAGCACGAGCAGAAGTGTGGCTGCTGGCAGATGGACAAAGCTGAATCCATCAGGTCAACAATCGGTTTAATACAGTAGGTGCTATGGGCAAGCGCTGAGAGGAAGGGCTGGAAGTGAGCAGCGTGAAAGGTTTGAACATCTCCTCTGTCTGCCCGAGAATACATCTCTCTTTAATAGTGGGGTCTGGATTTCCAGGTATGATAATAATAAAGATGAATTGTTCTAAGCTTTGTTTTTCTCTCTTTCCAGGCAGGCAGTTTCTATTCTTATGCAACTCAATCTTCCATGTAGTAAAACACAGATGCTCATTTTAAAACTAGCATGGCTTGGCCTCACTGAATTAAAAGCTGACCAAGAGGACGCTTTCTGTTTGGTCAGGAAGATTAGGAGCTATCTTATCTGACTGGGAGATGCACCACTACTGGGAGAGTTGGTGGGGATAAGTAGACAGTTATCAAACCTCAGAAAACCAATTTTAGGCCCCGTGGACCATTGAAGGCCATTTTAGGCACTAGAGCTTTTGACTAAATGAAGTTAACAGATATTTGGCTTAATAACAGTTTTCTCCACTGCTCTGGAAGATTTTTTTTATTCTGTTGGTTTTGGTTTGGGTTTGGGTTGGGTTTTTTTTCCAATTAATTTTAACATTCTTTTATTCTTGGCAATCTTAGGTGGGGGAAAATGATTTAGAAGGTCACCTGGGATAAAATTTATAGCAGCACCACCACCGAGCCATTAGAGAATTAAATGAACAGCCTACATGGCCAGGACAAGACCTGTGGACTCTTGGAACAGAGGTGAATTTCACCTGTTCTCAGAAAAGATCGATTTCTCTAAAAGCTGCTCTGCTATCACTGCAGATTGGTTTTTTTCCACAATATAGTCCTCCTGCATATTTTCAGCAGCTGAAGAGCAACATGTTTGCAGACAAACCATAAAGATCAGTGTTTTTCCTTCCCTCTAAGTCTTCCAAAGATCCCAGTTTGATCTCAGCATGATTTTGAAAGCTTTGATCTTTTAAGGTTTAATTTAGTCCAATGACAACATAGTTCTCCAAGGCAATTCACCTTGCCCTGACTTGTTTAAAAGAAGATGAAAAAAAAAAAAAAAAAGGGGTGAAAAGGAAAGGCAAAAACCACTTTGTAAGTGAGGAACAAAACCTTCATTAGAGAGAAAGCATCTGAAAATCTCCTTTCCAGCAAAATAACCCTTTGCAATCCCATTAGCCTGCCATCAAAAAATTGTTCTCTGTGGTGGTATACTCTCTCTACACCCTTGTTAATCCATTTTTAGATGCTAAAAAAAAAAGTCCAAATAAATAGTTTATTTACTGTTTCAGTTCAAAGCTAATACATTTAAAAAGTGTAAAATTGTTTCACAGTTGTGTAGGACAACCTTTGCCAAACTCAAATGGAAATAAATAGCAGTTCATTGTAACCCAGCTGAATCTTTTTTTTTTTTTTTTGTCAAACACTTAGATGCAGCCCTCTGTTAAAAATCTCATTATATCTCTCATCACATGGCTGCACGTTCAGTTTAAGTTGCAACAAGAATTGGCTGCAGTAGCTTTATCTCCTGTAAGATATGACTGTAATAATGAATGTAGCTTTGGAACCTAATTCTCTTTCTGTTTTCTCTCCCTGTATGACAAAGGGAAAGTGCTGGTAGGAGTTCTGAAATACGCTTTTGCTCTTGGGTTTCTTGGTTGCTTGGGGGAGCACTGGGGTGTGTGATTGCGAGCATGGTCTGTGTCATGGTCATTTGACAGGTGTCAAGGAGCACGTACAGAAAATAGCTGCTACTTTTTAATGGATGAAATTAAATGGAGTAAGAGTAGCACGGCTGGAGTGCTGCAACCGCATTTATTTTCTACCATACTGGTGGGTAACTGGCATTGTAACAAAGATGACTTGTCCACCTACCCTGGTAAAAGTTACTGCTAGCTGCCTGTACCAAGAGCTTAGAAAGTGCTAAGAAACCATAATTTACTTAACTGATTATGTATTTCTGTTCCCTAGAGGGGAAAAAAGAGTTTCTCAACACAGTTGGTGATGAGCTTGTTCCCTAGAGCATGAAACATTAATCTACATTTCCAAAGCCTCTTAGCTGAATATTAGTTAGCGGCCTGTGAACCCAAAGAGGTTCAGAGCAAGGTGAATTGTTAGGGGGTGTTTGAATTTAGTGCTTGCTTTCAGCCACCGCGATCTGTCTTTGTGCGTACTGAACGTTCTTTAAAATGAAAATGGAATGCATTTTCTTAATTGCTAGTCAACTGTTCGCTTCAATTTTTGTTTCATCACTTGTTCCTCATTCTTTTTGTGGTCAATTTGACACAGTAGAAAAACAACATTTGGAAGCAGCATTTCACCTTGCCATCATCTTGGCAACGTATAACCGTGTTTCGTCTTGCCATCGTTCCAGCGCGCATGCAGGAAGGATTATGTAACATCAAATGTATGCTTTCAGAATGAGAAAATTGAGTGTGCGCTGTGAATCCTCAGGCACTAAACCCTCAGAGACTGAAATTCCATTTGTCCGTGCCACATTACCTTGTATTGAGATTGGAGGTTTGCAATGTATACTTGACTAAAGGAGTAACAGTTTTACCTCCTGTAGTTCTTGGGGTGACTTTTTTGTCCCACTCCATCTAACTCTAAAACACTGAGGGCCAACTGTACTGAAAAACAAATTAGAATCAAGTAATGATGGGAAGTGCTCGTATGCCTTGTGCTGTCCAGATAACCATTTGCTGTGTGTTGATTATGAGCTAAAGCTTAAACTTGCGTTTGGGAGGCACAGTTGGTTTACCTTGCACAGAGTAGCCACACCTGCTGCAAGAGCCTTCTGTTTTTCTGCAGAAAAGGGGTGCGATTGGAGACGGTCTGGAAATTGTGCCTTCCAAATACCACGTTAGCGGAGGAACCTAGATCCCTGGTGTTAGCTTTGCTTCTACCTCTACCCAGGCTGGTGCATTTTATGATTTCTAAGGAATTTTAACTGTTCTGTTGTTACTTGTTCAATATTGGATACTGCATTTGAGGATTCGGTTCGGTGTTCTTAAGCAATCTTTATTATCTATTTAATATTAATATTCTTCATCAGTGTCACACTTTTTTAAAGTAATGATTTTTCTCTTTTTTTTTTTAGCCATTGACCACGTTATCATAGTTCTGTACTTGATATGACAACTTGGAAACTTTTTTATTATTATTTTCTGATAATGAAAACTGAGCTTATCATGTTATCGCTAGCATCGGAAAACGATAGTTTTAGCCAGTATCAAGAGGAATGAGACTTTCAGGCTGGTCTCAAGAGATGGTAAAACTATTTGTTGTAGCATTTCCAATTTTTTGCCCAGGTGAGAAATACTAGAAAAAAAAAAAATATTCTGATGGGTTTTGACTGTCTGCTCTGCTCCCAAAAGGATTCAAAGAAACTTCTTTCATATTAACTTGAAGGAAAGGTTTGGGATGTTGTTTTCTCTGATACATTTCATACATTTCAGCACCCCAGGTCTAAATAATCTGGAAGTTCAGGGATATGTGGAATATAAACCAAGCCCAGTATCGGTGATGACATCTAAGACAAATGGATTCGTATCTTTGTTTTATGCCATGTCTTGTCAAATTGGTAATGCGCTCACATTAGCTGATTCTACAAGATATACAGCTCTGTATGCCCACATATCTAACATAAAAATCAAATCCTTTATCTATTCCCATCATTTGCTCACTGGCTTTCTTCCTGTTAGTCTGTCTGTCTGTCTTTTTTTTTTTTCCTTTTAGAGGGAGTTATGGTAATTTACTGCTTTATCTAATCACAGAATGCAAGGAAGAGTCCACATAATTAAGATTTTAATTAATTTTATGTCCCTAACTGTCTCATTTTGCCAATAATATCAAAGTGAAGGGATAAATTTACAATAGAATGATAATTGTAAGTTTGATGAACTGTAAAGAAAATTTAATCTAAAGCATTATTAATCAAGAAGATACCTTGACAAATCTATGGATCTGTTTGTGGTTCTTTGTCTGCTACCCTAAAAAAGGTTGTTCAAAGGTGAAATTTTAACAGATTTATGTGTATTTTCGCATCATTAAAAATAGAAACACCACATCATTCAACTGTTGTCTTGAAGTAAGATATTATGAATATGTTCAAATGGTAAACCGTGGTTCTTTCAGGGTCCAAAAGAGGTGCACCCCCATCACAATAATTTTATTGAGAGTCCCATCAATAAAGTGTTTATGAATTACTTATCTCTTGCATGTGGCAAGGATGCCAGAGGCAGACAACCACGGTGTGTGTGCCAATAACCTGCCCAGCATCACAACATTTAGAAGAGGAAGGACTTGGTGCCTCCCTTTGGAGATGCCCATCGGGCAAAAACAGCGACAGCAGCCAGTGGAGTAACATGCAGAAAAGTAGTGATCCAGGACACGCAGTGACAGTGTGGCTCAGAAGGGCTGCCAAGGCAATTTGACAGCTGTTTGTGGCACTGTATGCTCAGCACTGATTGAACAGGTTGAGCTGCTGGCCTGGGGCTCTGGCTATGCTCGGGGACCAGATCGGAGTGAGGCTTCTGAGAACAATACATCTCAGATACGTACCAAGAGCAGGGAACAGAAGATGTTGCTGCAGCAAAGCAAGAGCGCGACTAGAGCACTCTATGAAACAAGTTCGGGGACTGGGGAGTCCCAGGGCTGTTGTCAGAGCCTGGAGTAGTATTTGGTGTTTGAGAAGGAGAAAATGGAGTCATACAGGTGGCTGTGTGCGCCAGCAGAATTGCTGCTCGTGTGTTCCTTCGCTGAGAGCACTGGCTGTTGTGTGGCTTCAGATCAGCCTATAGTTAGGTTTAAGCTTTGGAGAAGGTAACAAAGGAGCCCTGAAGTAGGAAAGAGACTCAGAGATGTTTTGGACACTTGAGTATAGGTTACTCCTAGATACATCCTCTGTACAGTCGTCACCTTGGACATCAACTGATTGCATAACTACAGGTGAAAAAGAGCCACAAACCATAACTGCTTTCATCTTCCGTGTCAGAGGATTTGTTTCTTTTTTTTTTTTTTTTTTTTTTTTCTTCTGGAACATGTCAATTAGAATTAGTGTTCTGAAAAGGATCGGTGTAAAGTCCGTGGGAGCAGTACAGTTATTAACCTGTGTAGGCTTGTAGCTCTGGGATTGCCATTAGACTTGGTTTACACTTAGGGTTCGGAGAAGGAGAAATGGGAGCCTTCTCGTGAAGCTGACTTTGCAGGGTCAGATGAAGGCTACTATTAGATTTAATCTCTTTGCAGCCTTAGGAATGTTGTCCTGTGGCATTAGTCTTGGCTCACAGTTAACGTTAAGAGTACTGAGAAGGAGATTTAGTAGACCTATAGGAAGACTGAGAAGAGATTAGAAATGTCAGCTGAGGTTTGCTGCTAGAGTTATCCACGGAGCAGTCACGGTCCCATGGCATTAGTCTCTGCCTCCTATATTTGGTAAATCTTACGTTGAAGACTGAGGCCTGGGAAGTCTAGCCCCATCTGAAAGTCAGGCCCCTCTCACTTCTCTGAATCTTGTGTCTCCTGCACCAAGTGTTCTGATGCTTGGCAGCACCCTGCTTGGCACCACAGCACACCCGAGCCCGTGGTGTAGACCAGAACCTGTGGTACGCACATCAGTGGGTGTCCACTGCAATTGTGCAGAGCCCTCAGGATGGCGAGTTCTGCCCCAGTCCAAGTGTGGCAGAGCTGCCAGTGGGCTAATCTCTGCTGTGATTCACTTGGGTAAGTGCAGTTTATAATCTGCTGTTGTTATTGATGTTTCTGAGAGTTTTGTGAAATGTCACCTGTTTTGGTTTTTTCCGGTGTTTATACTGAAGATATATGACAATTTTTCTTTTAATCTCTTTTTAATAAAAAAAAAAAAAGAAGAAAAAGAAAAAAGCTGTTCTGCATGCGTCTTCAAGCTTAGAATTGAGGGTCATATGTCTCTGCACTTGTCAAGGGTCTGCAAGGTGTGACAAAGATCAGAAATGTGACACAAACATTACTGGGGTCGGGATTGTAAAAGGAGCGGGGTCCGCTCCCCTAGCAAATAGCACCCTCTGACATCTGAGTGATGTTTTGGATTGAAAGTATGACTTTTTGTTAATGCTGGCAGGAAGCATTGGGACTTTGAGGAAAAAATAAATGATGCATCTTGAGTTAAACCATTCATGACATATTGTTAATAGGTAACCATAGGAAAAATTATGGGAATTTACAGTTTTGGGAGACGAAAGTGGGACACCAGCAAGCACATCAGAAAAAAACCCACTACCCACGTTTTCATCGTTCAGAAATGTGAATTGGGCTAAGCTCTGCTTCTGTATTAATTCATGGCAGATCATTTGCCCAGTTCTGACACTAACAAGAGCCTATTTCATATTTGCAGGTCCCTAAACCTCCCATGGTAGTTCAGTGCATTTCAGCATGATGTCTGATCAGGCCTGCACTCTGACACATCCTGCACTGATCGTTTATCACAGTCATATATGATTTATTTACTTCCGACCCTTCCTGAGTCGGCAGGCTGCCTTCAGGATAATATGGCTACTCAATTTAGTTGTTCTGTAAATTAATAGATTCATTTCACTTTACACTCACAGGTTGTGCTTGCTTGTGTTTCCTTTCGATTAAAACTAAAGTGAGAATTACTACTGAACTTCAGAATGTTGATTTGCACCAAATTACTTTTGGATGTATCTCTGGGTCTGGAAGAACTTAGACTTTTGCACCTCTGGAAAATGTGGTGATCTCTCTCCTGTTGTTCACCTGCTTTGTTTTAGGGTATCACTGAAACTGTTTGCCAGTTTGAACTGTTTGAACTGTTCGCTATAAAACAGAAGATGATTTTTGCCACCACTTGCATGCAAGACAATGTGGCAGCGTTTGGGATAAAGATGGATAGAGGAGCTGGAGGCAATTGCTCTTAGCACCCCACTAGAGTGGAGATGGCATTACCAAGCCCATCATGTTCCTGTTGTAAATGCCAGCATAAGGGGGCCTGATGGAAGTAGGGGTTACAAGGCCTGTTCCATGGCACTTGTTATTCCAGGGCTCTGGTGCTGTGGTGCTCCAAACTACTGCTGATCTGCCTTGTATCAGTGCTGAGCATTATTTTTCCCCTATGGAAGAGCACTGACAAAGCATGGCTGAGCTTGACAAAGATGTCTTATTTTGTTTTTTAAAAAATGTAGAAATGTATCAGCTAATTCTGGGGAGATGCATTTCTATCTGCCTTTTTGACATGCAAGGCCACGTCAGTATTTACACCTCATCAGAATTATTTGGGGGTACCACGAGGCTGCTTTGCTTTAGCTCTCCTTTGACTATACACGTGTGCATATTACTGTAGGCATCTGTCACAAAATCCTGATGTGGTTGCAAAGATTTCCATTCTGCTGAGACTCCAGGCAGAGCATCACAGGAAGTATCTTCACTCGAACCCCTGCCTTTGAAGTGAAAACTCTGCCAGTCCAGCATTAACAAAACAGCATCAAAATACATGACAAGTCTCTGGATCGCTGTCACACAGACTATGCTTTATCTGTAATAGGTATGAGTTTAGCTCATCTTTTCTGAAATGAGTGCAGTAGTAACACCAATTGGTAAATGTTGCAGTCGGTGCTTCAAATGGCAGAATTATAGATCGTATACATGTATGTGCTGTAACCTTTCAGAGTGAAAAAGCAAATTTATTTATATATCTTTCATAGTTCTCTCCGTTTGCCCGATCATTGCCCTTGCTGTGCAGTGTTATAGCTTCTTATTAGCTTTCCCCTTTGTAATGGAATATTTTATGTTGGATACTCAAATATCTATAAAGACGCTAGTAAAAAAGTCTACGGTTACAACTTCACGCAAAAAGGGCTTCTGGGGTGTCTGTAATGTCCCTGCATAGGCATTGGACATGGATTTAGTAGTAGAGAGATGCAATCAAGATGTTCCAGCAAATGGATTTATTCCGGTACCAGTTAGAAATCAGAATGTTAGATATCATCAGGTTGTTAGTAGCCTTCCCCGATAACCTCGATGCTAGATCTCTGAAGGCTAGGGAGCTCTACAGATAAATGTAGTGAAAAATTCAGAATGTAGAGGTAGGTAAGAGTCATTAAATACTACTTCTTCAGCATTTTTCTTTTCCTTCTGCAGAATCATCTTGTCATGAAAGAGAGAAAATTGAGGTCTATACATTCTGGGTATCAGACTCTTGGACATGACTCTGGTTGCAACAGTCCATTCTTTTGCTCTTGGCAGCTCCTGAGCCCTTCTAGAACTTGCTACTTGGGGGTATTTTTTTCCCCATATTTCCATCTGAAATGTGCTCCTCAACATTAATCACTTGTTTGATAAGCATAGCTCAGATTTATCTGTGAGCTTGGGAGGTTCTATATGACTTTAT
The DNA here is from genome assembly GCA_033439905.1 of Ceryle rudis. Lineage (NCBI taxonomy): Eukaryota > Metazoa > Chordata > Aves > Coraciiformes > Cerylidae > Ceryle > Ceryle rudis. The sequence goes on from JAAGNO010015352.1 coordinate 80,499, forward strand.
CTTCCAAAGATGTGATCATGTGTTGCTTCCACAGCTGTGGCATGGTGTGTGTGAAAATCAGTGCACTGTTTGTCTTTCTAAACGTTGACATAAAGTTCATGCTCTACTGACTGTATAATTATCTGCAAGAGCATTAATTTGAGCTACTTATGCATCCTTAGGTGAACTGTTCCGTCTGCCTTTACCAGCTAGATGTCCCGCACCATCTTTCCCTGGAATTTTGGTTGAGAGCGTAATACCTAAAGACTGGGTTACAGAACCTGAATAAGCAGCCTGAAGTTAACAAGCTGATCACAGGGCAACTTTTAATTAATTGGTTTTTAGTGCTTTTGAAAATCCTGTTGTTTGTTTAGTAGCCAAAGTTTCTGCACTCATATTCTGGTATCTGTCTGTCTTTTTAATATTGGCAGTTCCATTCCTCCTTTTAGCTAATTATTTGTTGTCCTAATTACATCAGGGTTATTCAAAGCCCTTGACTAAAAATATTCATAGTGTCATGATTTTACTTTATTGGTTCAGTATTGGAAAAGCCAAGTGAAGTCAAATGTTTTAGATTCTTTCCTTTAAAACTAAAATATTGAGCTTCTGACAGTGTGTAAAAATGTTGCCTTTGAAAAAGTGTGCTCTGATTTAACTCAGCAATTACAATAAATTATCACTAGGATAAGTCTAAAATGCTGAAGAACTTACTAGAAAATGTGCTCCCATTAAATCATGGAGTAGAAAACAATTTTATCTGTATTGGTATTTATTGTGAAACTATTTCTTTAATGGAGAATAAAAAGGAGGAAGGAAAAAAAAAAAACCCTCTGTAAAATAACTTGTGACTGCCATGCCTCAGAAAAGCCAGTTGTAGGAGTTCATTTACTTCAACGGAGACCAAGCCATGGTTACGTTGGATTTCGAGCCTTTTAGTGCTTTAGTGGAGAGAATTCAGGTATTAGAGCAATAAAGGTGGTATGAAAAATACCTGTGAAATAACCAACCCTCGGAAACTTAAACTTCCAAGAACTTAACAGGCTCCTAAAACACCCAGTTGGTTCAGGTGTCTGCCTTAATCCTGGTCGTGTTTTAATCAGATGCAGTAATCAAGCTCTGTAGAACTGGTAATTATTTATCATTTGAGGCCTTTTCCCCTTTAGGCTTTGTCTGTTTGATTTATGTACCTGGCACTTCCTTTAACAGCTGCCACCCTAGTATGTATTTATTTATTTATAACTAAAGAGGGAAGAAAGTGTACTAAGTTCAAAGCCTTTAAGCAAGCCGAACATTTCCTTTTAGAACATTACATAGCAATAAAGTGTGGAAATGTAGCAAGGCAAGCTTGGGAAACTGGGAAGTACAGAGCACTTTACCTTCCTGACCAGCAAAGTAATGTTTCAGTTACTAAACCTGTTTTTTGAAATAGGAAGGCAGCTCTTACTTAGTGAAGAAGTTTGAACTGAGTGAGTTTGGTGCTTAAGTTTTTAAGGGAAAATTCAAGTCGATGATTTTGCTTTTCCCATCCTTAAACACAACTATGAAGTCTTTGAAATATGGTGATGGTCATCAACAGTGAGCTCTCAAACCTGGACAGTGACAAACAAACTCATCCTTAATACCTTACACATTATGTATTCAAGGATGAGTCAAAAAATCTGTTTGTGACTGGACTTGGAACCGTGACCTGTTTTCCTACTGTAGAGGTGAACTCATGTTTGAAGCATGGGAAGGAACTACTTGGATTCATACTACTAAAAGACTGCTCAGCTGAAATACTGAGGGGTGGTCACAGACATAAATGATTTGAATTTTATTGAGATAATTAGTTGGATGCTGTCTCCCGCTCTCTGAAATGGAAAAATCGAGATTTCTGTCCAGGATGTGGTAGTTCCTCCTAAAAATTAGCATCTTCTTAGTAACACAAGGGGCTTGGGACATCCAGACAACAATCCCTTCCCCTTAATACTGCCCCCAGCCTTGCTTCATCCCATCCATGCTTGGGGACAGCTCAGAGACCCTACAGACCATCATTCCAAAAGCCTGCTATACTGTTTACTTCTTCCTTTCCTGTGTAATGGTCTCTTTTCATCAGTATGCTTAAATCTGCATTTAACTTCATTACGTAAAAATCTTGCAAATCTTGACCTCATCGGAGCCTCGTGGTGCTGACTTAGGTGGTTGAACTTCCAGTCTCCATTTAATTTAATGGAAGTATTATGTGTGTGTGAGAGAGAGAAAAGGAAAAATTCAGATACTACACGAAGACGTGGTAGCACTTAAGAATTGTATGTGAAGGAAGTGATGCAGCAGCAGTGATCCCCAACACTCTGGTAACCACGAGAGAGGTATAACTGCTGTTAGGGTGCAAATTATTGTCTGTAATCTTAATGAAATTGTTTTGTTTGGCTGCTTTTTTTTTTAATCATTTACAGCTCTGTTAGATCTTATCCTGGCATTTAATCCTCACGGCAAATCAGTTGGTAAAACAATGAGGCAGCCTATTCAGATGAGATTTTTAACTAACTTTTACCTGTTCACAAAAATATAGTCAAACTTGGGATATTTTACTTCCCTCTCTCACAGAAGCTTCTTCCTGAGAATCTTGTGAGAACTCAGCATTTATTTATATCATCAGAGACCTCAAGTCAAAATCTTGGCTTTGTAATCGATACAATACAGCAAAGACAACTGGAATGTTAAAGATGTTTTTCTTTTATCCATTACATGAGGTTTAAAAGCTTTGCTTTCTCTCTTTCCACCATGCTGGCCCTTAAATCTTTTATCGCATTAATGCCCGTGGCTCAATATTGTGAATTTTGTATCCTGCAGCTCTAGCTACTTAACAAAATTAACAGAATGCTCTCCTCTAATGCTGCTTGAGCTTGAGTGACCGATGATTCGAATGACCCTGTTTGGGCATATTCTTCGGAGTCTAAACCTGTGCTTTGCTCTCAGTTCTGCCTATGGGAACGATTACTATAAGCAATTCCCGAAAGGAGAAGGCTTCCCTCTCCTACCCCCACCCTGCAAAACCAGAAAAAACAATACCAAGCAGATTACAAGAATTGCATACAGGATCAAGATGTATTTTAGGTGTGGAAGAGAACAGTTCTGGTTGGTTTTTGTTTGGGGATTTTTGTGTGTGTTGATGTGGAGGGCTTAGAAGACATGGAAAAATATAAATTGGATTGTGCCTGATCTCTGGAGCTTAATTTGGATTTGGAGCCCAGGTTCAACGTCTTGGAGATCTGAAGGGTTTCGTCCCAGCTTCAGTAATACTCATCTAATGGTCATCTCTCTTACTTGTGTATTGTAGTAAGGGTTTAAAGCATACTCCAGGAGAAATGCTTCGTTGACTTAAGATGATATCACAGTGGCAAAAATACGAATAGCTGCTGCTGCGTGGACTGTCCTTGATCCACAGAGCAATAGGTTAGAAGAGGAAAAAAAATATTCTGCAAAGCAGAACGTTGTTACACTTTGGTTTACTTCTGTTCATCTGATGCTATTACTAAGGTTGTTACTTCCAGGGATCAAAAAGATTGAACGCTTTAATCTCAGAATCTGTCTTGGAGTAGGGTTTCTTATAACTAAAAAAAAATAAAATAAAAATATTGTGTGTTTTAGCCTCAAGATAAAATTTCTCTGTCCCTATGAGGATACATTAGTAAATAGATTATATAGATTTCTATCTTTTTTTTCTTTGTGAAGCTTTTAGTCACTTACATTGGTCAGCCTTTAGCCTTCCTCTAATAGTATGTATTAACACAAAAATGTTGTACTAGTGATGATGATAAGTAACCACTGGCTACACAAATAGTGCTATTTTATGTATGAACATAGTGCTTCAAAATTGATAGATAAATGTACCGGTTAACCTGTGATGGAAGTAGATGCTCGAAGTATTACTTTTATTTTCAGGGAGGAAAGAAAGAAAGAAATGAACTGACTCTGAGCGTACACTTAGAACTTGGGCACTTTTATGTTTTCCGTCTGTGATGAATTCTCTGGATGATGCAGCAGTACTTTCTCCTAATAAATTCCTATTAAACTGTCAGAATATTCAACTATTCACTCTTCCTCTCCCGATTTTGCTAGTCACATTGCAATAGCATATCTGAAGAAACGCAAACATTTCTCATGTTAATTAGAAGACTGGGAAATCTTTGTTATTTACTGCTTCCATCATCAAAGGTGATTGCAGTTTTCAAAGAACTGGTGCATTTGCTCATGTTGTAATTTCTGCAGAGAAACTCACCACACCAAATGTATTCTATCAGTTCAGCTTCCCGTGGACCAGAAAAAAGGGAATGAGCTTTTATTCTTCTTTACTGCACTAATCTGGAAGAGTGAAACCGACCTGTATATGAGCACTGTTTTCTTTTTTTGTTAAACGCAACGTGGGGAAATGAATTTGGCTCTAGTACAAAGCAGGGCTCAGCTACCACTGGGGACTGCGGAGAGCCCTGGGATGTTATTTCAGGAAAGGGGCCAGGCAGTAAAGTCAAGGAGCAGAGAGTGCTGTTATCTGGGTGAGGTAGCTGGATACCCATATAGGCTGTCTGCACCTTACCTACTAGCCCGTGTGGACACCGCGTGAGACAGTGCTTACAGAGATTTGTTATGTTCTTTCTTGCCCCCTCCCAGCAAAATAGCCCTTACTGTTGAGCTTCAGAAGTTCAGAAGTCTCTATTTAAATTCCACAACATTTTAAAATATGACCTCTGTTTGCTTCTCTGCTTCTTAACATGCATCTCTTTATGTTCCTTCCTTCCCTCCCTGCTTGCTTTCCAAAATAACAGCAAAAGCTGATTAAGATGTTCAGGGGAATCACTAGAATGGGCAATGCTGTTAAAAAACCTTGTTGGGATTATCAAGGCTTGATGCTTTTCAGTGGTGGGAACTTTGGAGAATTCCCCCAAGCCTGGGCTTGGTTCATGGAGCATCAAGAAGTTTAACCAAAATATTTCTCACAACCCTTCTCATTATAACAGATGAGCAACTGCCAGATCCCTTGGTTGTTCAGAACCCCAAGCAATCCGCGTTGCCTTCAGTTAGTATCTTGTTAATATCTATGCCCAGACTTTTCTTTTTTCATGTTCCTTTTCCTTCTGGTCAACTGAATATGTAGCAGGAATTCGGCAAGCTTGTCTTCAGAATGAGAGTTAAGGACGAAGTTTATTGAGAGTGTCATCTTGTAGGCTTGAAATTAAATGTGTTTCAGCTACAACTACTGCACAGCTCTGTACCAAGCCAACCTTGCAAGGTAGTAAATTATTACTTAGAATCTTTTACAAATTCATTTTTATCTTATAGCAAAGAAGTTTACCTAGGGAACAGTATATTTAAACTGATCTCTGAAAAATTGCTTTAATGGATTTTCACATGGCAAAGTGTATGCTTCGTAGATAACATCTTGTTTGTGTCAGATAGCGCTGTGTAAATAATTGTAGGTAATGTTTTTAAACTAAATCAGAAATCCCTGCTATTGAAGAATTTAGTGATACTGTGGGTTTAGATCAAGAGATTTGACACAGCTAGCTAAGTAAGCTATTTTGAAGTAGAAAATACTACATCGCTATTAAGAGAGATAGAGACCTTGTTTAAGATTAAGAGTTGGGCAAAATCCCGCATAATGTTCCGAGCTTTCAGAGGAGGTATTAGTTGGTATCTACGGAGCAAGGATATGTGGAGCTTTTTTTTTTTTCTGAATATTTTAGAGTTTTAAAATGAAGTTTGTGGACTGATGGTTGCACTAACGGTCTTCGCTGTGGCAACGCTAATGTGATAGCTCTGTATCTACTGGCTTTACATGCTGACTGTATGGGATCATTGGGACCGATTGATCTTCCTCAAAGTAATTGTATTACCTATAATAATAACTGAGAGCCATTGAGTAAGAAGTTCGGATAGACATAGTAATTCAGGAAGGCTGGCACGAATGAGATTGCCCAGAATTAAAGTTTTCCATATGTCCTCGCTAATCAGAGTTCGGGACACCAGTGAATATGTTAGATGCACGCACTGAGCTGGCCACAGTCAATGTCCGATTACTGCTTTTACCTCAGGAGCATTTAAAAAGCACTAAAAATACACCAGTGAAAAAGGGAAGAGAATCAGGACATGTTTCTTCCTATTTGCTGGTCATCGGAGTATCCTTGTGGGACTATTTCATCAAGACCAACAAAGTTGAACTGCTTAATTACTTCCCTGATAACTCCGGGAGTTGTGCTCTGGGAAATCCGGTACTGTCCCACGGTTTGTGTTGCACCATGAAGATTGCATTGGTCGTAGTTATTAAGCTTCTGTAAAACCCTGGGAGAGTTTTCTATCGGAAGCAATAAAGTTAGTTCAGCTTATTGATACTCTATAATCTCGGGGGTTTTTTATCTCTGTTACATATCTCCAAAATGACAGAACTGTGCAACGACCATGGATTGTGACTGAAGTCAGACGCGGAGCTGCGTACTAGAACGGTACTAGACTTGGTCTTTTCAGTCTGTGGAAGCTTTTATTTGGGAGTTACATTTAAAGTTCACAAGAAATATCTTATTTCCTTGCAAGGCTGTCAGCACATCCTTGTGTTTCACTCTGGTGACCTCATCTGTCTATGAAATCATTGCTGTTAAGCAGGGCGGCACAACAAAAAAAATCCATTGGAGAAAAGCCTGCAAAACAAAGGGAACAGAAAAAAACACGGGTAGAGCATCAAATCTCGTCACTCTGACTTTAAGCATCTTAAAGGTTATTAAATATAACCACAGTAACAATAGCAACCACAGTTTGAATATGTGACCCACCTTTTAATCGATAATGTGTTTTTTAAGTCTTCTTGGACCTGATAATATATTATGCAGTAATTAGAAAAGATGTTTTGGGATTTATTTTTCTGTAAAAATGATGATAAGAAGTGAAAAAGTTTTGGTTGTGCAAATAAGGTTTCTTTATGTAAGTAAATTGTATTTTGGTTTTTAGATTGTGTTTCTGCCTTCATTACAGAGGAAAACTGTTGTTCACATCTTCAGTCTGAGACTTTAACTGTCTCAGAAGAGCTGAAATTGTTTTAAATTATAATTTTACTAGATATTGGTGACCTACCCTGACTGCAATTTTAGCTATGGTACAATATGCTCACTAAAGACTTTCACCTTCTCTGCCAGCAACAGATGATCTTCTCTCATGTATTCTGAGCAAACGCTCAAATGTAACTTTTCTTACAATGTTCCTTTCCCTTCCTTTGCAGATTTCTGTGTGGGGAAAAAAGCAATGTTGCAACAAGAAGTACAAAGCCACTCTCCTTCGATACCATGTCCATTAGACCTTCTGTCCTCCCTCCATGTGATGAAGCACAAAGAGCTCAGGTATTGTTAAACTACTTTGTTTTCATGCGAGGTCTAATTGTGTGTGTGCCCATGTACGATGCAAACACCTAGACCTGCCGTTGGTAATGTGTCACATGGAGGAGATCTCTTAGCGAGTAAGACTGCAGCTTGTTCAACTCGCCGGATTTTGGAGTTCCTTACGGTGTGCAGACCTAGCTGGGTTTGTTTCACCCAGCCGGATTTACAGAAGTGGATGCGATTTGTAGCTTTGGACTCAAATGAACAAATAGAACCAATCAATCCCCAAACTTTCATCTGAGTAAGCCTTAGGGATATCAGATGAGTTTCTGTTGGGTCTATCTTGCTACCATCTGCACCTTAAGTTTTTGATTCATAGTCACTGGGTACTCTGAGATCAAGAATCTTACTCTCTTTAAGTCTCTCTACATAAAAAGCCAAATGTGGAGGAGCTATTTTAAGTAAGAAGCTAGCTACCATTTTGACTTAACAAAACTAGTTTGACTGTTCCAGGATTTTAAAGACTTCAATAGACATAATGAGACAAGCAATACGATTCAGCATTTGTTTAATTTTTTTTAAATTTTATTTTATATTATTATTTTTCCCGTGTTAAAGCACTTAACTTTACCAGCTCGTCTTTGTAATAGTTACTTTTCTTTCTTAATTAAATCTCCTCGTCTGACCAAAGTGTTATTTTCAATAGTGAAAATGAAATTTTGGCCCCATGTAGAATGTTTGCATTTACAGCAGCAACTAACTGACCTTTATATAAGGCACTGTGAATACTCTAGACTGATAGCTCGCATTCCTCACTTTGAAATAGGTATAGCTATTTCCAAAGAATACCAATTCGTTGCCGCACAATGATCTAAATCCATCTGAAATTACTGTATTTTAATACTTAGAGGGTGTCTATAATGGCAGAGAGGGAGGCAGGAGTCCTTGTTTAGAGTTCAAGGATAGAAAAGGTATGTCGGAGAGCTCTCTCCGTATATCACATTTATTGTGTTCTTATGCTTTGTTGCAAATGTCAGAGCACTACAGTTGCATGGAAAGTGAGTCTTTGCTAATAAAAGGCTTCACCTTTCCTTTCTTTCTCTATACAGTACTTTGTAATAAATATCTAATAAAACAGCATTTGTTATTTCCAAGTATTTCTGATGTACAGTGATGAGGTTTCCTTGTAGGATAAAGTCTCCGTTCTGTACGATGCTGTTCAGCATTTGGAAAGAACTTCCACAGCTATTTTTCTTATGTTAATGTGCCTTGCTTGTGGTTCTGATAATTTAAATTTTGCTGAGTTGGTTGGTTTTTTTTTTTTTAATTAATTCATTTGACATTTGCTATAACTTATCATTGATCAGGAGGAAGTCGTGGTATTTGTAGGAAAGAAAATATGTAACTCGCTTCACAGGTATTATCTAACGATTTAGAAAGCTTAAATATTATTAATTTGCTCACTGAAATGGATGGGTGGCTGAATTCATGAAGCGTGCCTGTGTATGAATTACTGCTATAGGTTGCTTCCCATGAAATTAAATCCTTTTAAAGAAGTGAATTGTGTTTTCTATCAGCGCTCTGAACAGGGAGAATATACTACAAAAACTAAGAGCAGAATTAAAAAATAAGAGTACTACTCAGCTGTATGTTTTTGTCAAATATTTTTTTCTTGTCTGGAGATGAGCCTGTGGATTTCTGTGAAATCAACAAACCCAAAAATTCTAACCCAAGAAAGATGAAAGATATGTAAAAGATGCATAAAAATATATACAATTCTGCTAACTGCATTTCAGGATGACGGGGCAGCGAACAAACACTGTAGAGTCTTCGAGATTGCTTTGTACCCAGGAATCATTTAAATGGAAAATTACAAAAAAGCGCTGACTTCCCTGATGAGCTGTCAATAGGAGATTTAGGGCTCCTCATGTGCCATCAGCATGCTTTAATTGATTACAGTGTTACTGTCCTGGAGTGTGCTAAAATAAAGGTTAGAGAAATCCCGAGGATATCAACTACCTTTATCAAACTGCACAATTAAGGGTACAGTACATAATCTGAGAACAGAAACCATCCTTCAGAAATAAGAGATCCGCTTTACTTGGAATGAAGAAGTTTTCTCTCAAAGTAGTGAAATAGGCCACAAAATGGCTGCTCAGAGGCTCGACTTAAGATCCTTGTATGTATCAAAAGAACAACGCTGTAGATTTTATACTGTATTGCACACAGCACTCGGGGAAAGATGCTTGAATAGAAATCCACGTGGTCCTGGGAGTAAAGTGCCTGTGTTAAAATTGTTCCTTATTTTTTGGAAGCAATTAGAAAGTCCATCTGCTTTTAATATTTCCACGGAGGTACAAAGAGACACCTTGCATGGACCGGTGGCAAGGCTGGTTAGGGTTGTATTTATATTAAATAAAACACGTCAAATGAATGAAAATTTATTAAAACTATTTTCTAGGAATCTTAAAAATAATAGCTTTCATCTCTGAACAAATAAAACCAAAATTTTGAAATGTTCTGGTAACCAAAAGTTCATTTTTCTCTATCGGCTCTAAATGTTGCCTGTTGAAAAATGTTTCAAGATATTGAGAATGACAGTAGTGTATTGTGGCTTTCACGAACAGCTGCAAGCGGAATGGTGGTGTAATACATTTATAGCTGTAGTAAACTTAAATTGTTGCAGACTCAAATGCTCTTTTCCAGCCAATAATTAACGTTTTCTAATGCTTAAGTGTAGTGCTTTAACGTATTTGCATGCATATGTGATAATAATAAACGGAAATAAAAGGAGCTGGGAAGATTTCATGTATAAAAGTCAGTTCAGAGTTTTGAATCCAGAAAATCAAAGTATTACTGTCTATGCAGCTTTTTCAGAGAATATAAACAAGATGGAATCCCATGTAGTACATGACTAAAAGCACTTTTGATCAGAGCATACGGTAGCAATCATTAAATACATCATGTGCAGTGACACTGGGGAAGGCATTGTTCTCCATTCCGCTCAATGGACCATGCTGGAACACTTGTTTCGTATCTTGAAACCATTTATGATTGCTGTTAAAGAAGTCAGTCCTGTAGCAGTGCCAATGAATCAAGTAAAGTCATCCCATTCATCTGTCTGTTAAAAACAAAGTATTGGAGAAAATAAAGTCAAACGCAGAATCTAACCATACCAAAAGTTGCCTTAAAAAATTCCCTTTGTTTGTCAGTGGAGTGTACAAGATCAGAAAGGAAGCAACCTGTATTTTGTTCAGGTTTTAAGTTATCACCTCCACCTCAATCCTTATCATTCAAGTCATCTCAACGAAAGTAAAAGTTTCCAAATGATAAACTGAGTTTGTCTTTTCAGCAACTGCCCGCCTGCAACTCTGTCTCTTTGCACACTAAATGTAGGTTCATTTCTTATTTTGCCTATTTATCTTTTAGCGTGACCTCATCTTACCCCTTTGTAACAAGGCCATAAAAAGGAAAATGGTTTTATCTAATCTTAATTCCTGTGAACAATCTCCGTTCAAGGTGCAGCTCTTTAGACTTGAGCAAACTTGTCTGAACTCTTTCCAAGCAGGCACGTCATTGTGCATTCAGCCCTCACATACAGAAAATAACAAATTCTAGCCCAGAAGGACAGAGTGTTTTGCTTTGTTTGTGAGTAGAAGAGGATTGTCTGGAGGATTCCCTCATTAATGCTGGTAGAAGCAGCTTGCCAGACAAGGCAGCCTGCCCGCTGTTCCAGGCTGTACTGACTGGATCGCTTCTTACTGTTCAACAGAACCGTGTTTTTAAAAGGATCTCTGAAAGGCACGAAGAGGTGGCCAGAGCGGATTCGCTGCAATTCTTGCATCATATTCTGCAGAGCATAAGTGACATCCTGGAATACATGTCCATCCAAGGCATGAATTCTGGCTGCTCTTTGAGTCTGTTTGTATGTTTGCAATGTGTATTTGGAGCCTCCAGCGCAGATGCTGCACTCAAAACTCGTGTTTCAACCGCTCCGTCCGGTTTTCTTCTCTTTCTCTTGCATTAAACTAAATCCTGCTTCTGAGGTGCCCACACTGAAATATGGGTATGGAATGTCACTAAATGGGAAGAACAAAATGACATTTATCGCATGGAGACTGTATCCTGTATCACCTTCCACCCATTCGATTTTGACACCCGGCACGTACGGCACTTTACAGCTGAGAAGAAGTGGGAAGAGCAGAAACTCTCCTCCATTAGTCGCATTGGTGCCAAGCATGGAGGGCTGTGGTATGTGCCATTACAGGTACTGCTAGGCAAGGTCTGAACTCGGAAGTCTTCAGTCTGTGTGCTGAGGATGTGCACATGTGTATAAGCACATCCGGAAGAAGCCCAGTTGCTATTCGGCAAGTAGTTTCTTTTTCCCTAGTGGTCACATGTTGACTGCTGGGTAGTGTTGAAAATACTGGGAAAATGGACAGGGAATATACATGGTTGGCCTAAAGTAATCGGGATTGAATTACGGGTTCAGACAACGTTTAGACTGATGGGAGTAATGAGTGTAACTGAGAGAGACTGGGAAGGAGGGATTTTGATGTCTTTGGGATATGCCACTAGCTGCTGGCACCTTCCATTGAGAAAGAAAGAATACTGCAGAAATTGGGGCAGATCTGATTTTTTAAATTCCAGATTTACAAACAAATACGCACAAGAACTTGTTACGAGTTTAGCCATGTCATTTCATCCCTGCCTTTTATGCTGATGTTTGGTGGAGACATAAATTTTCTTGTGGTATCTCCAATCAATTCATTATTGTACATTCCCACTGAAGCTGTAGTTCAGAACTGGTTTTGATCAATAATTGGTTATTTATACTTCATTACATTCACATTTTCAGACTCCGTGTTCACATGGTTGTACTATAATTAGTTTTTTATTTCAGGCTAGAGTTAAAAATATTCACGATGGCTCTGAGCAGTAATATTGATGTTCACTTTGAATGCAAATAGAAGAACAACAAGGGCTTTTTATTTCTTTGTAATGATTAACACAAACTGTTAACATAGACTAGCTCTATTCTACTTAATCAGTAAGAGAAGTCAGTAAGTAAAGAAGCTGCATAACAATGCTGTGTGGATGTATTAATTGTTACCTTCTGTATTTTGAGATGTTGGACTAGGGAGAGGAGATGGGCTATAGACTGGAAGTTACTGGGTTTTTTTCAGGATCATAACCTGAGATAGGAACTGCCTGTGCATGCTACTTGCCTTGTACTGAAAGCAGCAAATGGAGCAGAGCACTTTGCATACTCACCCGGTGCCTAAACATATGTCCTGTTCCCAAGTCCTAAATGTTTATATGTGTGATTCTGTTTCATTCCCAATGCACGGCAGTGGTTGCAATAAGCAAAGATTTTATATTTCACTTCATCTGCTCCCTGAGACAACATTGCAATTATCATTTTAACAATTTGTCAAATATTTCATCTCCTGTGGTTACTGTCATATTGCTTGTTAGAAATCCCAGAGCATGGGAGTCCCAGATAAACTGCCTTTGTGAACTAGGTAATAAATGACCACTGTGAGAGCTCCCCAGTGCGCTCTCTTGCTTCCATCTGAGAGTATAAAGGTAGTTGTTCTTGAGATTGCAGAGAACCTAGAAAAAGGAAACATTGAAAATGTGCATTGCAAAATTGAAGATTGTGTCTAGATTCCCCAGAAATTACAGGATTAAGTTCTGAACTGACTGAAATCCATAAATATGAATTAAAACTGGAAGATGGTAATTTCAGACCTTAATGCATTGTTCATTCTAATTCTCGTGGAACGAGGAGCTCTTGCAATGAGGCTGCATTTGCTAAATATTTGTGCGTGCACACGTGCATGTATACACACACATTTACTGCTGGTTTTCACACTAAGTAATACACATGCCTGTAAGAAATTAGAGCATAAAGTTCACTCCAGTGTTGGGTATGATGTCTTGTTCAAGGATCCATGAATATGATGTCACTGGAGATGTAAGGAGCTCCGTTCAAAGCCAGTGTCAGAAAAGTAACGCGACCTGTGTTCTATTTGGGCAATACCCGTATCTGGTAATGTCGGTTGACCGCCTCCAATAACTTCTGCAGATTTTGGATCAGGATTTGTATATCCCAGAACAGCAGGCAAGGTCTTAGATTTGAAATCTGAAAAGAACAATTACTATAGAAGTAAATACAGCTAATGAGAACCAATTCAGTTCTAGAGACATGTCACTTAATTTATATCTGAATTTAGGCATCTGTTTAAGTTTTCCCTGAATGTGGTGCTTGTGAAACATGTCACAGACACAAGCCTCCAAATCATAGCGCTTTTTTCCGCCCCCAGAGCAAGTGTAACACAAGCAAAAGAAGTTTCCCCATAGGTCAGTGCCAATAAGCTAACCTGGAGGATCACCATCTAGTGTCAAAAGATTTTTACAGCGCAATTGACCCATATCCGCTGGGGACGAGACTGAAGCCATCAGTTTTTGCTTAGAGTAGGACAGTGCCACCTTCTACAATCAGCTTTCAATATGTCAATAAATCATTGGGTTTGATAGTAGGTCCTCGGATACAATTAAAAGATTCATAACAAATGCTGCATATGACAAAAATGCCAAGAGTTTGCCCTAAAAATGATGCCAGTACTGTCTATAAAGGATTCTAGGTTTTAAGCTAGACCTGTGTATCAAATATTAGTATGAGTCATTTCATCATGGACTTTGCTAGCTATTCATAAATAAACATCAGCAAGAGGAGTGCAAAAATTTCTGGGTTTCAACCACCTGTTTACCAGATAACTCTAGCAGTAGGACTGCTGGCTAATGGATTGTAGGCTGGTGCTGTGTTTTTCAGCTTCCAAGGAATATGTCTCGGTTTGAGGATGTGTACACAGCCTGAGTTCCTGTGCAGGACTGCACCTCAGCAGGAAGAACCCTGTTTACCCATTAGCCTTGGATTATTCCCTTGCTTAAAGGCTGATTTTGTGTCAGAGGGCAGGTCTCCGCCTTCCCTCGGCCAGAACGTTGGGTTTGATAGTCTTGTGGTTCCCATGGAGTTACGAAAAGGCAGCACGGCGAAGTACCGTGTCTATCTGTGTTGGTGTGGGGGGAGCTGATCCGTAACTGTGAGTGTGACTGTAGCTTTTGTCCAGTGAAAGGGGGTTTGCCGGTTTGTGGCAATGATATTGTTATATATCTCCAGAGGTCCCTTCCAACCCCTACCATTCTATTACCCAGCATCACAGAATTTCTCTGACGAGTATTTTTGTGTAATTGTTCACTTGACAAAACACAAGGGGCTTTTGTGCGTTATTAACTGGAGAAGAGACAGAAATAAAAGGTAGGGTATAAGGTGTTGCACCGGGCTGGTGGTAGAGCTATTTTATGCTCTGAGCTCGGCTGCTGAGCGCGCTGCTGACAGGAGTGTCGGAGGCAGTGTCTGTGGCTTGTTGGTGCTTCCTTTCTTTCACAAGGACCATAGTTTGCACAACTGCTTCTTATTTATGCAGTTCAGGATAAATGCCTCAATGCTCCTTTTTACTTGTTTTCCAGCTACTGAAACGTTCCCAAGTTTTGAATTAATTCACCAATATCCCTGTAGACAGGCGAAGATTTCTCTGAAGCCAACGTGAGTTCTGCTTCAGTTACGGATAAAGGGTTTAGCTAGAGATGGCAGACTACTTACATAAAATATTAAAAGTTTCTCTTTCTATTTCAAGTATCATACCGTACTAGACTGAGGTCTACTTGTTTTATGCTGTTAAACAACCCATCTTTTGTCATACAGGGGAACGATAACTGATTTAAGATAATACATTTTCTTTGTTGGGTCTGTTTATGCTTGGAAATTATCTTGCTGTATCCATGTATTGAAAATTTATGAAAGATGCTAACGTATTTCTTGCTGTATATTTTTTCCTGAGCCTGCTTTTGTAACTTCAGCATGGATTGAAAACTATTTCTTGCCCACAGCTAGCAAGAAACAATGATTTCATATTTCCCAAAGTAGAAGCCAGTCAACAGCATTCCTTTTTATTGCAAAGAAGGGATACAATAATAAAAAGACATTTGCTGGTGGAGTATTGCCAATAAAGTACAATAATACATTAAAACAGATACTTAAAGTTGAAATTTATGAGTTTGTTTTTCCTTGCCAGTCAACGTATTTTGGTATGTTAACACTGAAATGCAGGCTCTCAGCAAAACCTTTAATAATAAAAACAGCAGCCATCAAAAGCAAGGGGAGAATTTTAACTTTTAGTATAAAAAGTTTATCTTGAGATTTTGGTGTGGGGTTTTTTTCAGATTCAATTTT
Source organism: Ceryle rudis (assembly GCA_033439905.1). Classification (NCBI taxonomy): domain Eukaryota; kingdom Metazoa; phylum Chordata; class Aves; order Coraciiformes; family Cerylidae; genus Ceryle; species Ceryle rudis. The sequence goes on from JAAGNO010015352.1 coordinate 96,120, forward strand.
ATTTCCTTACACTTTCTTTTTTCCCCCCCTAATATTCATCAGCTTGTTCCTTCATATAGCCTTCAGTGGAGCTCTCAGACCAATAATGCCTCTGCTCTGCCCCTTCTCTTTGCAGAAGATTAATTTGGAGAATGAATTGTTTCACTTAGAGAACAACAAAACTAATCAAAGCTGGGTAGAGCGTTCTTTTTAATGAAAGTAAACAGCGTATATGTTCCATGTGTGGACTGTGCTAAGACCATAACTACCTCTGCACATTTTCTAAGTAAAATTATGCAGTATAACCTTTCCTTTTTAATCAGATCTTTTGGTATTTAATGAACCATTTTTGTACTGAACAGTTCCAGAAGCAGTTACTTAGAGTAATCCCAAACAGGCCCTGCAGATTGTCTAATACATCCATGGAGTTACCTTTTCATTTACCCTTATTGTCACTGAGATCTGGATCTGACCCAGCTTGCCAGATCCCAGGGCCATGTGCACACACGCTGCACACAGTGTGCAGAACCAAAGGATTCTGCCTCAGGACCAGAAGAGGCGGAGAGGGTCAGGTTGTTGAAGTACTCACCAGCTTAGTCACTTAATGCCGACCAATCCATATGTATGGCCAGAAACACAGTATTTTCTTCTAATGTGCTTGAAAGAATGTAAGGTGAATGTATTTTTATCACTGCATAATGTCATCTAGAGCCCTGTGAAAGGTATAATTCTGTTCCAGAAAAATTAGCGTCAGATATCAAATTGGCAGTCTCGTGACCAAAAGGATAATGACTGTGTTTCAACCTGAAACCCGCTGTTTATAGATGGCCATATAATGCCATTGATCTAATCCACATCTCCTAGTGACTTCCACCTGAGCTCTGTGCTTTTTTTTTTTCCCCAATGTGAAGATTAATCAAAGACAGTTGACAAAGCTTGCGCTCAGACCTCGTCTGTGAGCGTACCCCATGGGCAGGAGAGCAGCGTCGCAACGTTCCTGGTGCTGGGCTTAACTGAAGTCTGTATGCACGTTGCAACTTAGTGATGGATGTAATGTCTCAGTGGGATCCAAGCCTTAGGTACTTCGAGATTTTATTAAGCTTTCAGAATTCAATAATAGGTAAATGGATTAACAAGCTCTGGATCCATAGGAGTATTTTTGAGACACTGTGAGAGCATTGAAGACATGACAGATTTCTTCTACTGAAGAATGGAAGGAAGCAGAGGGAAACCATCTGGTGGGCTTTTGGACCATATAAGAACAACTAGGAGAAGACGTGGTTGCTTTTTGAAACAATAACTCACACTTTTGTTAATATAGAATAAAGGGGGATGAGGGGTGTGCGTGCAAATGAACAGGATCCAAGTTGTTAAATGGCAAGAGTATTCTGTGAAGCAAAAGTCAATGTTACTAGCTTTATTCACAGCATCCCTTTGATAGACTCAGTTTGGACTAGATAGACTAAAAAAACCCTGTTGTGTGTGCCTGCAGCTGCTGTTTGTTACAAGGGTTCTGTTATTTTCCCTTGCAGTGTGAAGTGTGGTAGTAGGGGCAGATTCACAACTGTTTATAAGCGGCAGTAAGGCCATAGTTACGTGCAATAAAAATGTGAGAAAAAGAGTGAAGTCAGTGATAACTTCCATGGAACTTAAGGTTATTCTTCTGGGTTTTTTTTCCTCACTTCTGAAACTGCTCAAGTTTACATCACACATAAATAAATTAGTAAGAACAACAAAAGTTAATTTACTTTAAAACAGCAATTAATGCAAAATAAGTTTTTATTAACTACCTCCGTAGCAGTGACTGCGTGAATCTTGATAGCTGAAAAAAAAAAAACCCATTAGCTTCTTTTTAAGGACTTCACCACGAGCACCCACACCCCCCACATAACCCCGGTCTGACATTAGCCTTTGCTAAATGATGGTAAAGGAAAGGTTACACTTCTGCAGGAGACTGGCTATAGCTTTTCTCTTGGCTGGTTAGCATCTATTACGTGAGGTTTTCGTGTCCATCATCCATTTGTCATTCACCCCAACCCATTTTTCAGGTAATGATGCTTTTAATAAAACAAGTTTGAGGTTCTCTTCTAGGCAGTTGTGTGTGATACAGTGAAAAGATTTGCTGTCTCTGGTTTGAATATCTGTTGGGCAGAGGAATGCCTCTTGTCTATCACAAATACCATGTCAAACAGACTTCCAGTGCTTATCAGATAACTTTTAAATGGAAATTTCAGCAAGGAAGCAGAACTTCACTGTGCTTTCAGTCTCTTGGTGCTTTCCTTGTGTAAGGTTCTGTGTTGCAGGTATTTCTGAGCCTCACCCTATCTAAATTGAATATGTTTTTAACCCTGCGTATACTGATCATATTTTCTGGTTGGTGAGGATGTTAACGACCAGACATTATTGTATAGAGCTCCGGGGTACTGTTACTATTATTTTACATCTAGTATTGTCAGGTTTTATGTCATCAGCAGTTTTCTCTCCTCTGTTTTAGCTACATTCCACATAAGAAAATCTTTGAGAAATTGCTGCATTACTTGCTCATTTCTCTTGGGTGGGTTTTTTTGGGTGGTTGGTTGGGTTTTTTGGTTGTTTTGTTTTGGGTTTATTTTGTACCCGGACAAGAATGCAAGATTGTTAAATACCGTAGGGTGAAGGAATCTAAGGAAAACATAATGATTTGCCTGGGGAATGGTGACGAGTCAAGATCAAAGTTCTTTCTCAGTAAATGCTTCAGAGTAGGAGGCAAATTAATTGCAGAACTTAGAGGTAGTAGCAGAATGTCGTAAAGGACAGAAGGGGATGTACCTGGGTCACTGCTAAGCTTGCCAGTTCTTTCGGTCAAATAGATACTTTCAAGTTGCTATTTTGCTGTTCTTAATACTGAATTAGGTGGAACTTGGAAATAGATGAGATGCACTGAGATATACTGGCTGCACATCATGGGGGAAACAGGAACATTCTTTAATACCTGATGACAATGTATGTATTACCTGGACTGGTAAGGTCTTATGTTGCCATCAGATTTGGTTTTGGCTTCATCTCTGCACCTTAGGGCAAAATAAGGCCATCTCCTGTTACGGGCTGGGAGCTGATCGGCTGAACAGCCCTGCTCAAAAGGAGCTCAAGTTTAGAGCAGGGCAAACAGTGTGCCCTGGTCACAGATACCACAAACCATGTACCTGTGGCAGCTGGAGTGTGGCAAACGCATTCAGGAGAGTTGCGAAAACCTTCTCTGTAGTGCTGGTCTTGCTACCCTGAGTGTGAGTCTTGTTTCAAGACCCACAGCTTTAGAGGGATGCTGAGAAATTGTCAGGGTCCTGAGCAGGGTTTATCAAGATGGTTGGGGGTTGAGAGCACGTCTGTGTATGCATGTTGAGGGACCTGCACGTGTTTAGTACAGCAGAGAAGAGAATAAATCTGGTAGCTGCCTCTGACTGAAGGTAGCTACAAGCACGGTAGAGCCAAACTCTTCCTTCTTGCGGTAGTACTGGCAGACACAGCCAGGGTCAATGATCATGCGTGGTGGCTTGGAAAGTTAAGACTGGGTGTGAGAGCTTATCACCTGGTTATTTTGCACGGGTTGTTTCAGGCCCTCTGTGCTTGGGGATCCATGTTTGTTTCCTGAGTGCTAGAAGATAGCAGAGATTAGAGATCAAAGTTTCTAAATTTACAAGAACTGCCTTGATAAGTGAGAGCCCCTGGAGCAGGATGTGTGGAACATCACCACCTGCTCTACTGCAGTTGTCATCCATCTCTCAATTAGCAGTCATAGCCCAGGATTTTTGTCTGGTGACGTCCTGGGATGCAAATCTGTTGTGAGAGTTTTCTTATAGTCAGCCTAATAACGTACGCTGTAGTGAGAGACACTGTGAGATGGGGGCAGACAAATGCCACATGAGGTACCAAGTGCAAGTATCTCAAATAGGGGTATATTTAGGATGCCCAGACAAATCTGTCATGGTTTGGGAAACATTTTTGCATTGAGTGACTCTCCTGGAGGTTCACCTTCAGTGGTGGTGGGATCACTGGCCAAAATTAACAGACAGTTTTGGTGGTTCTGCTCTCAGTTTACAGCAGACTAAGATAAGTTTCTTGGGACAAATATACCGAGGTACTACAAAATTTTTCATGTGACATCATCCAGCCTTTGCTGTGTCATAGCAGAGCCTGGCTGTGTCAGCGCTGGCTAATTTTTCCCTTTTATGTTACCAGTAAGGCTTGGGTTTTGTTGAGTATATTTTAGAGACCTTTATTTAATAATTTTCACCTTTGCGTAGATAAGAAGCCCATGGATTTTTAGGCTTTTAAAAGTATGTTGTGTAATAGGAAGAAGTTGGTCCAGATTTTGTGCCCCAGTTCTCTCTCATGTTTGTTTTACTAGATATTGTTTGACATCTGCAGCTGCCTTGTGGTGCTGGAAGCGCTTGATTTTAATGGTAGGACTCTTACCATCTCTGATTTGAGGCAGCAGTATTATAGCAGACTTCCTGGCACTATGTCGTGTAGATTCAGTCCTACAACCTTCTCCAAACGTATTGCATAGCACAGTCCTATCAGGAGCACGTGCAATCTGACCTCCTTCTTCCAGGCCATTTTATAACCCACAGCACATGCTGTGAAATACTCATACTCGTGGAGTCCTAGAAGAAGAAAAGAATATGCTGTGTGTGTAGGGATAGTGGGAATGGATTGAGTGTTGAGCATAAATGCAGGTCAGACAGATGCCAGGGACTGCATATAAGGCTGTGGGTAAGGCAGAACTAGAAATCTTCTTTATTATTTTCCTTGCTTGTTGGGTTTTTTGTTTTGGTTGGTTTGTTTGGTTTGTTTGGTTTGTGGTTGGGTTTTCATTTTGTTTTGTTTTTTAAATAAAAGCAATGCCTTTCTTATAGTTACTTAATAGTTATATGGAAGAATTTGAATTTACACTGTAAGTGCCTGCTAGCGACCTACAGCTTGTCTCTGTAAGCGTGCTCATGTGGAGACCCTAGGGGATTTGGGGATGTTTTTGAACAGCACCAATACAAGTTCTCTGTGTTGGTCATCTGATAATCACATGATGAAACTGAGGCTACTTAGAGCTGTGTTGGCCAGACTTGCAAACTCAGGTTTTATATAGGAAAGAAAAATATATTATGTTGATCACGAGTCGATCACATCCCAGAAGAGCTTCTGAGTCTTACTGTAGTCTGCATAAGTGACTGGCAGCCTTAAGGAGATGCGGATCTCTGGGACACAGGGACGAAAACAAGTGCTGAGAAGTAGGAGTGGGAAAGAAATAACCCTTTACTGGGTAAAGAAGCTCTAAGGACTGGTCTCTTTTTTAATTATTATAATTTGTACCTCAGTGAAGATCTGTATCATTCATTTATACCAAACGTAAATCTACCCATAACGATGAGCAGATATTAAAGAACCAATTTATGCTATGCATAGAAATAACCACCACGTGATACTTTGCTGAGTATGGTCATCTTGACCAGTATACTAAGATTTGCACCACTGAGAACTAGACACCCCAGTCCCATTTTTTAACTCGTCCTATCTTGTTTACTTTTTGAAGCTGAGTTCCTTTTTGAATTACTTTTCACTGGAGGCTTGCTGTGCATTGCAAAATTATGCTAGAGTAAATACAGATGGAATATCAAGCTGCTTCATTAAAATCACTGTGATTTGGGTAAGGAGCTACGATATATTCCAACTTGACTTGTTAGTTTAGATTCCCTTACTGAGAAATAGGTCAGATTTAAGTTAATAAGTGGTGACTGCAAAATCTTAATTAAAAGGGTACAGTGTTGTGAGTGGACAAGAACTTCTTCATCATGTTGGGGTGGGACTATTATCTTTCTGTTGGTAAAAACCTGCTGGTAAAGGTGTCAGACCAAATTAATTCTTGTGGTTAGTATTAGTGACCTAATTAAATTACCAAAAATTATAAATCTGACCCTTCAGTCACAACTCCCTTCAATTATTTAGGGAAAAATTACTTTTTTGGGGTGTTCATTTTGTATTCCGTTTTCCCATTGAACAGCAAAAAGCGTAATAATTTAAAAGAATCCCTCTTGATATTGTTGTTATTTCCTTCAGGCAGGGCTTGATTCTACACCGCTTGGCAAGGGAAATGTGAAATGGCTCCGAATTACGTTTTTAAGAACGCAGCACCTTTGCCAACCCGTTTGCCATTCGCACAGCACCGGCAGAAAGTCGGAAATAGTGCAGTGACAGTGTGGGATGACATCCTCGGGCAATCTGACCTCCTCACCCTAGCAACCTGAGAAATCGTGCCCCAGATGTGAATGCCACGCCAGTGTAATGGAGGAGTGAGTTTTGGCCTGCTTTGCGTAGGTGTGATGGGCTGGCTATACAACGTACTGAGGGCGATGGGTAAACAGCACCGCAGTTTGGGGGGTTGCTTCTACTCTACTAGAATTCTAGTTCCCACAAGTTCCTGAGTCACCTTGAGAGGTACTGTACTGAATATAAAAAATATTGCTGATCTCCATACAGTTCTCCAGCAGGCAGAGGCAATACAGAGGCAATCGAACTCAGGTTGCTATTTCTCCTCCCCACCTCTTTTTTTTTTTTTTTTTCCACCCACCCTTTTTTCTCCTTTGTCCTCTGCAGAGCTGCTTATGAGTACAGCTGGGAAATAATACGATGCCTGGTTTAAGAATACATTGTGGTATCCACTTTTTCTCCCAAGAAGACTTTTTAATTTCTTTGCAATAACTTCCACGGTAGGTGCAGTCTAGATTCATTATGGACGCGCAGAGGAAGGGGCTTGCATGAGCCCCTGGCGTGACTCTGGCTATTCTTTTGTCTCTTCTGCTCACCTTAAATAAGCACAAACAACATGTAGACAAGACAAAATCTCAGCAATGAACAAAAGCTGCCTGCATGTTATCCATCAGTATTATTTAAGTAGGACATGCTGGGCTGTTCATGATACACTCATACTGTAAGTGATAAGCTATAACGTATGGTATTCATTTACTTCTCCATTTCAACAGTAATATAGCAAAGACAATAATTTTTCCTGTTTGTTCTCTGACCCACTGTTCTGGGGTTAAGCAGCATGTTTTGTCTACATTTGTCAGTTGTTACAAGCTTCTAGCTTCTGTGGACTAGGGTATTGATGAACCCTGGAAAATGGAGCCTTGAATAATGTATAAAGCATTAAACATGCAACCATTTCACTGGGAAAAAGGGGGGGAAAGTGTATTATATGTTTTCTCTGTTGTAGCTCCTTCATTTACAAAACATATTTGTCAAGTCTTTTGCTAAGAATAATGCCAGGATGCAGTTTCCCATCATTCTTGTTAATGGGACTGTCTTAGTGTTACAGTAAACAACCATAAGTCTTGTGTCTCAGCCATTGTGCAGCACGCTTAGTTTTTTCAGCTTCCAATTAAGGGTATTTTAAATTTGCTGTCTAAAGTCACAGGAGTGGTTGTGCAATTTCTGGTCTTGCTTCGGGAGAGGGGCACTAAGAAAAAAAAGGTGTTTTGAAAGGCAGTGGTGTTCTTGCAGGATTACTGCGTGACTGAAGTACCTCTATTATTGGGTTCTTTAAAACCTCAAAACTTATTCCTACCTGTTATTACTAAAAAAGCGGTACTGATTCATGCGTTTTGCTGAATGAATTTATGTGATAAGCCACCAATATGTATTTACATTAGCAAATGGAACTTTCTATCATATTTGTGAGACCAGAGTCCAAGACTTCAGTGGCTGTGAATCAATGCAGCTGCGTTAGCTTCAGTGGAATGGGGCTGATTTATATCAACTGAAGTTCTGGTTTGTTAAATTCTTCCTCTTTTGGAAGCATGTATCAGAGCAGTGGAAAATTGCTGGATTTGATTTAACCCCTATTTGACATGCCACAGAATTCACCATTGCACTGGGAAACGTCAGTAAACGTGTGAAGATGTTATTGATGCAAGGTTTGAATTACCCTCTTATCCTGGCCAAGGTTGAAAGATTGGGGTGAACTCTGTGGAGGACGGTCAAGGTGCTTCCCTTGGTCCCGTATCAGTTCTGCAGGCAAATGCAAAATGTGACATTTAGAGCTGGCAGTCTGTTTCCACAAGTACTGAATTCATGTGCACATTGAAGGATCTCAGTCAAAAGAGGAAAATAACATCCTGCATATAGGTGTGGGGTTTCTAATGTTAAGCATTTCATGATTTAATGTGGTTACCTCTATAAACTAAGAATACTGTCTTACCTTGCCACATGTAGGTTTCTGCTCATAAATCCCATACAGAGAGATCTGGATGCACTGAGATGAGAATATAGCCCATCAATTTCCTTAAGCCTGACATTCCTGAAAGCCTAAAGCACTGTACAGAGGTGAAGAGCACGCACAGAGACGTAGCTGCAAGGCTCCCATTGACTCTCACATAATCACACAGCTGAATCCCTGCACATCATACTAAATATTTACCCCTATGTGTAAATTATTTGTCACCAGAAAAATAGAAATGTTTATGACAGAAGGAGAAGAATGTGTATGTAACCGAAGGCAGAAATATAAAATGCATAGGATGCAAGTCCTCTTTTCTACCTTTCTTGGAGGTCTTCACTCTCCTCCAGATGTAATAAGGAAACAACTACTGGAATAGAATAACTGCTTCACATAACAGGTGATGGGATTGGTACACAAATTATTTTGGCAGGGTATTCATCAAGAAAACAAAAGGTGTTATTAAAATGTTTATACAATAAATTGGTATGTCTGCCCCATCTTACCAGTGAATGATTTCAGTTAAACAGGGTCAATCAACAGATTGCTCCTCAAGGTGAATATCTTGTCTGAGGCTTTCTTCTCCTAAAGGTGATTTCCTTGTTCCTAGGAGGAGTGCAGGTTTATGGTACTTTAGCATGTGGGTGTCTATGAAAGGCTGA
>JAAGNO010015352.1:110175-151355 GCA_033439905.1 Ceryle rudis
TGGCAGAATGCACTATAAAAACTTGGTGATGGATGCTGAGTTAAAGAGCTGTGCACCAGCCTCCTCGATAGTAATCTGAATTTTGTTACGTATTAAAGGAAGTTAATTACCGAGGGCTAAACAGGTATTCCAGCCTGAAAATTTCTCAGAATGCTCTCTTAAATCCAAATATAAAGCTTTGACTCTGAAACAAAAATAAAGAGCCTTACTGTGCCCTGAGCTGCTGCCTGCTGTTCATTATGCAGGATATTCTGTAGGAAGGACCTCGATTGTGAACACGCGCTCATAACCTCTTTGAATTAGGTGCTAGTGCAATCATTATCAAGTAACCAAATCAAAGAAAAGAAGTTGTATTTCAATACAATGGGCTAATAAAGTTTTTAAAAAAAAGAAAAAATGTATGTGGAACACATTTAATTTGCCTTCATGTCCAGGTTTAAGTACTACAGAAGTTATTTTGCCTGAGCTTGTTCATTTTAAGCCTTTCCGGTCTAGGTTCCTTTGAATCTATTTAGAAAGTTGCAGAAATTACTTAATGAACTCACTGTTGGTCTGGAGGGAAATATGAATGAAACACTGAATTGTGAGATTAAAAGGATTGACTGTAATGTACTTTAAGGACTTAAAGCCCAGTGGAAGAGAAGACTATGTGTCTTGCTCCTGATTGCAAATTCCTCTGGGGACTGTGAAGGCCTGAAGCACTCTCTTGGATGTTTGTGACATCCTGTTTGAGGCACATTAGCTTTCCCTGGTGATGCTGTGCACTGTGCAGTACCTCTGGAGATACTATCAGCATCCTGCCTATCCTGAAACTTGTGTACTGGCTGCTCTGACTCTGCTTCTTTTGGGGGAGTCTGGGAGTGCATCTGAAGAATTTTAAGCTTTGCACCTTTGGCAGGACTAGGTACTAGTGTAGACTTTGTAAGGTACGGTTCCAAATCCACCATCTAAGGCTACAAAGGCATTGTGTGTGACTCTGGACTTGTGACTGCTACTGCTGTTCTCTCTCTTTCAAGTTCATCATTGCCAGCTGAGAAACTTTGTCACCGTTTCATGCTTTCAGCGAACATGGGTCTTTATCTTGTAAGTGGATCCGTTCTTGCTCAACCCAGATTTTCACTGGGTTTATTCATTGCCCATGTGTTATCAATCATCACTTGACAGTGAAAGCACTTATGCCTCTAAGCATTCAGAATTCACCTCTCTTGAAACAACCCACTATCCTTGAAGTCCTGGGGACTGATAGGTCCTTTTTGTTTATTTCTGAGAAGTGTGGAGTGGAACAGAGAAACAGATTAATTCAATTGCTTCTAAACTTTCGATTTGAGGTAAAGCTTTAAATGATGACATTTATAGTCCCATTCTTTATCCCTCACACTAAGGCAGTCCATCTGGTGGTTTCCTAGAATTGAAAATCTGAAGAGTTTTCTTGGTTCCCCGAGACTTGTGTTTTCTTAAATGCTGTCAACAGCGCAGAGCCAGAAAAATCTGTATTATGCATGACTTCCACTGTCTTACCAAATCAGAAATAAGAAAAGGACACACTGTGTAGTTTGTCTTCCCAAACCGATTTTATTTTTACACCGTGCTTAGATCATTCCTTTTCTGTTGTGCTGTATTTCAGTGTTCTCTGCCATAAATATCTTTTTTTGTTTTGGTGGGAGACCTGAGAGAGGAGCCTGACATTTCAGAGGCGGTGAATTGTTCTCATTTCCAGAAAAAGCCATGCTTGGAAGTAATGCTCTGATTAGTTGAGGTGTCTGGCACTAGGGATTCAACCATAAAAAATGGCCAGGGAAGAATCAGGAGTCTCTGCGGGGACATTGGAAATGTAGGACATGTACCTATTCCACAGATTTTGCAATGGATGTATTGAATGTAGTATTCAAAAAGGGTGGCTGGTTCTTCTAAAAATAAATAGGAAGATATTGCCTGGGGTATCGCATGTCCTGGCCCCTCACCCTGTAGTATACAATGATTATTATTTTATTATTGTTGTCAAATCAGTCAGATTTGCCTTATTTTTATTTTTTTTCTTTCCAATATCTGGGATTGATTTCACGTTGTTGGTATATTGTATCCAGAACCTTCTAAAATCTGATAGTCAAACAACAAACCCTGAATTAAGGCAGTTGTCCACACATACCTTGCAAAATGATTATCACTGAGTGGTAACTGGAAAATTATTACTGTGTCTGTGAAAGAGCTTCAGCCTTTAGAAACTTGTCATTTTAGATCCGTCAGAAAACTTTCCTCCCTTTCCTCCCACAGCTCCGGTGGAAGTACAGGAGTAAGCCCAGAATGTAGATGAGTAAGAGTTGTACTGCAGCAGGACTTGTTTTGTGCAAACCTAAATAGGATTACATTGGTGTACTTCAGAGGAGAAAGTAGCTTTTCTTTGAGCTTGAAAATCACCGAGACCTATCTTGTGTGTGGCAAATTATCATTTTGGTTTTATATGCTTCTGGTGCTTTCCCTTTAAAATGCTTTGGCTTAATAATAGCGAACTAAGTAATGTTCAAAAGAAAATTCTGAGTAAATAAACGAGGCACTTTCCTACTAGGGATATTTTTAGAGAAGGTGATTTCACCACAATGAAATCTCCAGTCATCAGGTCTTTAAATGGGAAGTACGTGGAATGGATGATTTACTAGGAGAGTCAAATAGCCACTTCAGATGCACTTGGGGGTCTATTATTTTACATGGCGAGGAGTTTACAGACAATACGCTCAAAGTTTCAGCGCCGTATTTATCTCCTTGATCATATATATAATAAGGGGCCTAACTCTATAAAGAGCTCATGAAGTCCTCTCCAGAATGCCTCTTCCCTCTCTAGGATATATGTAGTGCCTTATTTTCTGATGTACTTTAGGGGAATGCAGTAGTATGTTCTCAGACAGTGCAGCTTCTTACGAGCAGAACCCTTCAGAGGTTGGAAGATGGTGAAGGACGTAGAGGAGAGAGTCCGTAAAGAGAGGAAGCCCCTCTCTTAGAAGGGGAGCAAAATGACTTCTCATTAGTTTGCAAAAGGTCTGTTCTTAGGAAAGAACCACTAGAAAACTCCATTGAGCACACTCTCTTCCTCTTCGTGGTGGTTCATACACAGGGAAGAGTTGAATCATTGCATTCTGAACACATTCCGCCCTGCTAGAACAGGCACCTTACATGCTGTGCTACCAGAAATTAATGCAGAATTTGGCTTACATACATGGCACGCTATGTCTTTTGTGGAAAAATGTCTCTTTATTTCTTGTAATTTTCTTTTTCAGGAACACTAAAAAGACAGCTGAGGGTAGAAATGAAATAATATTGTTAATACACAACCGCAAGCTTGTGAAGGTGGAGGCAGCAGTTGAAGGAACGTGAGATAATGATTTGTTTGTGACTTTGGTTGCTGCCATTGATGCACCTTGTGACTGCTACTGAATTGAGAAGTCCACTACCGTCCTGGCTTATGCTCTGTAACTGCAGAAACCATTTACCAACTAGTGTAAGAGAACAAGCAGAGAAAGAGATATATTTTCAAACTGTTGAGAGGTTATTATACAATCAATGGAGAGAGAAATGCCTACATTAGAAATTGTATAAAAGCACTTGACAACATCCTTTTACTCAGTTTCAGTAAAGTGTATTAATGTGATTATTTTACTACTTGCATTCGAAAGCATGATGCCAGTATTTAAGCTGTAAGGGCAAGGTCTGACTGAAAAACACTGACAAAAAAGCTTTCACTCCTCTCCTGTGCTGGCAGTTTCTCCCATCCACTTTCCATCTACCTCCAAATGTTATTATTGATTGTGCCTTTGTCAGAACATTCAGCAGCAGAATCAAATCGAGTCTTCTCAGCTAGGTAGGCAAAACCAAATTTTGTTGCCCCACAAGTGAAGACAAAAATGAGCCAGTTTGCCTCCACTGTTGGTTTGGCAGCACGGGATCCTATAGTGATGACTAGATTTCGGGGATGAGACCAAGACTGGGTCAGATCACTGGCTTTTGGGGTGAAGAAGTTCACTGAAGGCTGAGAGATGTTGCAGGATTTTAATTAGGGAGGTAGGAATTGTCTGGGAGAGGTCCAGGGGCAAAGTCTGAAGAAGCTTTAGGGGAAGAAAAGAAGACAGATACAGGCTAGAAGTGGTTGGTTATTCTTGGCTGATTTTTGGCAGAGAGGCAGTGGGTTGCACCAGAGGAGTATGGGTAGTTTTATTTCTTTTCTGTCTTTCCCATCTGGTAGGGTATTAACTCTTGATCTTTCTTGGGCCTTGCAGCCCCTCCTCCAACACAGACACATGTGCGCGTTAGATGCCTTTCTCTGCAGCATCTTCTCCCTCGTCAATCCTCACTCTTATTGCCTCTCTGTATGGTCTCCCCTCACGTTCTAGTGAGGAGGTTCTCAGGAGCAGGCTCTATTCAACGTTCTGCTGTTCTGTGAACGACTGCTGAGAGTGTTCTGATGCCTCATCTGCTTTACGTCTGCCTTGGGAAGAGGAAGGATGCAGGGCCAGGGTGCAAAGCTCTGTAGGGCTACAGAGGGCCTGGGCAGAAAGTTCTGCTTCTGTGCTGCTATTGCCAAAGGCTTCTGCAACCAGGGGACCCATCCACCACAGCTGTCTGCTTCACGCATCTGCAACCTGCCTTTGGTTACAGCACTGGGCAGAACGAGCTGGTGAGGGGCTGACTCTGTGTTAAGCAGCTAGCTGCTTTGCCTCTTAATGTCTAATAATATGCAGCAATACATGTTTTTGCATAATCAAATGGAGAGTATTTTGACCAGGTTGGACTAGTTTCATAGCACTGAGACTACTCTAGCTGATACCACCATGGCAGCCCTCGTATGTGGTGGGGCCTCGTGTTGCTAACCAATCTCATAGTTGTGAGATTTCAGCCCATTTTGATTTACTTTTCAGCTATTTTGACTTCCTTTTAGGCAACATAACCGGAGTTGTATGTCAAGTGACTCTTACTAACGCTTTTAAAGTGCTTTCAGATCACTTGGATAGCAGGTACTAGGGTGAGACTATTCTATGCAGCCATAATTGTTTGGTCATTTCACAAGGATACTTTTAGCTGCTTTTTACAATTACATAAATGTTTTCTCTTTTTTTTTTTTATATACCTATTGTTCTAATTTATTCCTGTTTGTATTTGGAAAGGAAAGTTACAATGTAATTTTCTTGTGTTTTCTCAAAGCTTTTCAAACAGGTTTGCTGACCTCTCTTTAAATTTCCATTGACTCAACAATGTTTCCCTCTGTGAGCCTCCTTAATATGTATAAACAATCAGGATGAATAAGAAATTGTGCTTAATCAGTCAAACTGGTTTGCAGTTTTTAGTGTGTAATTTGGTCTAGATTGAAGTGAATGCTCATATTATTAGTTTGTTTGCAACAAAGCAAGTAATAAGGCTCCATCTGCACTTTAGGTAAAACTTAAATTTATAAGTACTTCTGTCCTGGAGCTTAACAGTTCCCTCCCCACTTCCACTCCAAAGAGTGAAAGCTAATCAGCATCAACAATATGGCTATGGGTAAAGTGTTTCTTTTAACAGGAGTTTTTAGGAAGTGCTCTAAAATTATCAAAAATGGAGGTCAAGCTATGGTTTTATAACACTCCATTGAGCCCTTCTGTGTGCCAATATACATTTTTCATCCTTAGCTTAAGGTTGTATTAATAAAGAAGAGGTCTGCTGCACATTATGCATCTCCTGATCTCGGCTATTTCACAGGAACAGTAAGCTATGATACTTCAGAGTGATTTTTTTCTTTTCTATAATAATCTGCTTCTGTTCCTACTGATGAGGATCCAGTGCTCCTCTTTTTGACCTTCCATGTTCACCAGCCAATCAAGCCTGAAGAGTTTCAGCAGTGTTAAACTTCACAGCTATTTCTGTTACTCTGAGGTCTGTCCCCATCGATTTTTAAAAAGTCAGCATGCCAGGAATTCATGTCAGATGTCAGCAAGCTTCAGAGTCACCAGCGATAACCTGCTGTCTCAGCACATCGTAGCAGAACAGAGCATTCATGTTGTTCTGTTCCTGATTGTCTAGTGAATTGGGAAAACATTGTGCAAAATACAGCAGCTTCACTGGTGGGAAAAATTGCTGAACAGCACCTGCATAGTAAAGCAAGACCATCTGCTTATTTTCCCTACCCCCTATTTCTGCATCTTGGTATCTGTCTCATTTTTGTCAGACAGGATCATGCAGCTGCTTCGATGAGAGTATATATGTATCTACGCAAGGGAGAGAGAAATCAAGAGCTGGACTGTGTTTTCACGCAGTGTGGAATTTCCCCGTGGAACCGAGTGCTAAAAGACACCAGCAAGGACAGGGATTCACCGGTGTTCATTAAGCTGACTGGGCTATTTATCAAGAAAATGTACACGTTTATGGTTCTGTGTAGTTTTAAACCCTTTAACCAAAAAGGTTGGTTAGGATGTAAACCCTTCTTCTCTTTATGCTTCTTTCAGACCATAAATCTTTTTGCTGACTGAGATGGGAAGAGATACTTCCTATTATCTGTATTCATTTCTGTTCCTATGTGTGTGGTAGGTTTTAGAGTTTCTTGTTTAGTAGCGATTTCTGTCACTGCCACTCTATTGGATCAGATGAGTTTCTTCCAGATTAGCAATTTTTGCACTCTAATACTAGAGTCCTGTCCTTGGACAGTAAGAACACCTTCTGCATTTTCTTTTTTGTTATATGACACCTAAGAAAGTAGCACTATGCTAAAATCTAGCTGCTTCTGCTGTTGTGGGAGCAATTGTGCTCCTCCTTACTGGAGGTTTCATAAACCTATTCACTGTAACATTCTGGTTAAACTGAAGACAGCTTGTATTGATTTTTTTCTTCCTCTTCTCCTTCTCCTTTTTTTTTTTTATTTTTTTTTTTTTTATTTCTTGTGCTTATCCATGTGGAGGACAAAGAGAGTATCTAACTAAGTATTTTCCCCTTAATCAGGCTGAGAGAAAAGGAGGGTTTCAAGGTCAGCTGGAGTGCAAGATGCCTTTTATGACCTCTATCATCCTGTCTATTTCTTCTGCCTTAAGAAGAGAGGGGTTTTTTCCACGACACCAATTATGATACACTCTCTCACACAGGATTTTTCCATTTGAGCTTGTATTTGCTCTCAGAGTGAAGTCCCAGATCTCCCCCAGTGTTGTTTTGGTGATGTGAGCTTCTGACCTTTGGGAAACTATCCTGAACTTCATGAATTCCTTCATCCCTCACTTCACTTATTACAGCTGGTGGTTACTATTTGTCTTATGCTGTGTTAGCAAAACACTGTGCAGATGGGGAATATAGATTTCTTCACCGAGGCTAAATTGGCAAAATATATAATGCAGTATCAATTGCCCTCGGTGCCCCAAATTCCTGCCTTCCCTAACGAGGCTGCAGCAACTGTTGAAGTAAATCTGTCCACTGGTTGGGGAAAGAATGTCAGAAAAAGTGAAGGTGCCTGTCTCGGGTTTTGTCCAATTTATCCTTTATTTATTTGGTGTAGTTCCTGACAGCAGTGTTACCTGAGGTGCTTGTGTGCTTTGAAGCAGTTATCCTCACACATCCCTCCCGAAGTAAGGTAGTACTGGAATCGTCATTTACATAGAAACATTGAAGCTTGGCGAAGTTGCGTGTTTTGCCAGATTTTCTGCCATCCACCACAGAGGTATGTGAATCCAGACTTTTGACCAGTCTGGTGCTCTAACTCCAGATTTTCCCCATTTGGGACAGAAATACACATTCACTTTGAAAGCAGCTGAAATACTTCAGGACGTTCCTGCTTTGTGTCTGTGTGTTCAGCTGAGGTTAACACAGAGCTTGTTGAATAGAGCTTCTTAATTTGCCCGGTTACTGAAGGTTGTAGGTTTGACGGCCCCAAGCTGCGGGGATGATAACTTCTAAATGAGGCATTGCGCAGCAGAGGTGGCGTGCATGTTTTAAACCCCCATCTTTATAAATCGAGATGTTAAAACATTCAGAGGGTTTTTTTAATAGGAATTCTACCTTAGGGGGGAGGGGAAATTACATTAAATCTTCCTGAATTTGTGATAGGCAAAGCAGTTCCCACTACACAGAAACATGAAGCGTTAGCAGGGAAGTTTTGGAGATAGCAAAAGAGTTCCTGCTTTTTTGTTCTTTATGGTGTCATCTCCATCCATACCTTAATGAATTACTTCATCCAGTGGTTATCCTTTTCTTCCAGATTCAGCTTTGAGCTGACGTCTCTGTTTATCTTTGTGTTATCTTTATTGTAAGAGTCTCTTGACAGAATGGTTAGGACTGGTTCAAGGTTACTTCAGATGGTATGTTTAATGCTTTGGTGCATTCAAAAAGGCAATATTTCAGTCTGCGCTTTCTTGTCCAGCGAACTGACGTTTCAGCTTATTTGTGACACTAACAATCAGCAATGCAGTCTCTCCCTTCACCCCATCTTCATGCATTTGGGAAACCTTACCTCTGCAGTGTTTGAGAGATTGTACATTGCACAGGCTTTTTGTATGAACTGAAGAGTTTAGCACGGTTACACATCATGTAATATATATATATGACTGTGCCATTAATGATCAGCTCAGTATATCAAACATTACTTGTGCGTATGTTTAAACCAAAGCTCTGACTGACATGTTCATTGTATATGAGGTGGGATCTGTTACACTCAGAGCTTGACCCTATGGTAGTATCTTGCTGGCTTCCTTCTTTTTCACAGATGTGGTGGTGGAGTGGTGTTTCACTCTGGTTCAGCTGTTAAAATTGCATCCAAAAAGCTGTGCTCCCTCCCTCTCTCCCAGAAGGTGGGATGCCTGCTTGAGGCCACCCTCTTTCTGCCTGAAGCACGGATTCAGAACTACCCACCTCTTAAGAGAAGATCCAGTCCCTGCCTGATCTTGGGCCCCATCCTGGAGACCAGCTCACATTTCTTTCACAAGATGTCTCTACTGATGAGCAGTTACACCTTGTCTTCCTCTAGCTCTGGCTTGAAGGGTTAACTCTGTGTCCTCTTGTATGTCTCAGTTAAGAGCTACTGCCTTTTCCTAGAGCCCCACCTAACACCTGGAAACCATACACACCTAACGCAGTGTATTAACCAGTGCAGCTGTGGGAAGTGAGGAACAATGCCTCTTGAAGGAGGAGCTTCTGCCATAGGTAGGTGATCACTTCCAGGGATAGATGTTAGCACTGGTGCTTAGCTTTTCTCACGTGAACACCAAGAAAGGGTCTACAAGGTAAGGAAATTCTGATGGTTGCTGTGGTTTACTGTTTATGGAATAATTGAGCCTAGAATGAGAAAAGGGTCTGTGTGGTAGTGAAAATTACAAGAGCAGATGATCAAAATATATGGTGAGAGATAACAGATGGATGCCAGTTGATTGCAGCAGCAAAAGGCAACAGGCAGACATCTCTGTTCAGTGCAGTAAACAGTGTCTTGCCTTTGTAGTGCTGTTAATCTAGCATATACCAAAGATGTTTTGCTGTCTAATTTCAGGAGGCGCACAAACTTTTTCCCACAACAGGCAGAGGTACTTAAATGAGAGTGTGGTTATTAATGTTGCCTCAAGACTTGGCTTGTTGACCTGGTAAAGAGTGTGGTGGCCTGAGCCCGTGGAATACAGGTTTGGGCACAGGCAGCGTATCGTCACTCTTGCCGCTTTGCAAAGCAGAACCTGCCTGTTGCTCAGCTGTCTTGTGGCACCAGAGGAGCTTTGCTGTGTCACAGGACTGGCCAGTGCGCCTTGTGAGTGAGGATGGAAGTGTGGGCTGTTAATTCCTTTGGGTCTCCCCTGTGGCTGTGTGCACTCTCCCCGTTCTGAAGTATTCAAAAGAGAGGCTGAATTAACAGTGGAAGGGAGGAGGAGAGAAGTGGTGGCGGGATGGAGACAAACAGAATGAATATGAGGATAGAAGCAGCTTTTTTTTAAAGCTTTCCAAAGACAAATAATAGATTTAACTTAAGATGAAAGTGAATTTAGACTCATAATCTTTCATCATGTGCAACATTCTGCAACTAAAACTCGAGGCCCATTTATGTTGCTGACATTACGATCAGGATAAGACAGCATTTAACAGGATATAGCTCTGCTTCTTAGACCAGCTGGTGGGTATCTATAATATTTACATATTTATACCACTCAGGTCTCAATTCTGAAGTGAGTTTAAGAAATTGTTTCCTGATTGTTTCATTGTTTACTGATTTCAGGAATAATAAATATTGGTTTTTTTCTTTTAAAGACTACTGCATTGCAGCAATGGTAACTATCCAGAGGTAACAAAGATGAGCATGTTCAAAATTAAGCATGGAATATTTAAGTAAATTCTTCTCTCGGGGCACATGCTGTTAAGGGGAGTTATACACAGTCATGGAAAGAATAGTCTCCACTGTTTCCAAGTTACACAGGTAGCTCTGGTTACTGCAGTGTGCTCTGCAATGCACTTTGCAAAAAAGAAAATTATGTCCTCTGATGAGGTAAGAAAGGACCATTGCATTATGTTGGTTATTAAGTATTTATTTGGTTCTTATTCCCCATAGTTTGCAGACACAGCAGTAGTTGAACATTTAGTTTACAAAGAGGCTGACTGCCCCAAAGCTCTCGCTTACACATCTGTGCAGAATGAGAAAGAATAAAGTAGTTTTCTTCCAAGGCATCCCATCCTGGAGCCGCTCAGCATCAAAAGCACAGCTCTCCAAGGACTGTGCGGCTTATCCAAGAGCATGGGGCAGTCAAGCCAGAGAAGCAGTCTTCCTGCTACCTGGAATGTTTGGTTCCCTAGAAGGGGTAGTGTTTGTGCACAAATCACAGCAGGATGACACTATGTGGAGTGGTTAGATACTGCAGCCTGGCTCTCAGGGTCCTGCCAGGAGTCTTCTCCCGCCTGAAATACAGAGCATAAATAAAACTTGGGAGCCCTCATATTCAGCCTTGCCCTTTCCCACAACAGCTCATTAAGGGGTTCAGTAAAATTGCTGTGATCTATAGGAGTGTGAGACAGGGTCTCTGCTGCTATTTGTGGAGGGAGTTTCTTCTGCTGCTTGAAAGCAGAACTGGTTTCCTTTAAAAAAAAAAAAAGTGTCTTACCATCTGGCCATAACCTTATGCAATATGTTACATTTCAAACTGTAAGAAAATTTTTATGATCAGTTATAATTTGTCAACTGCTTACAGATCTTTAAGTTAAAAATGTGTGGTGCAGAATAAAGTTGCTCTGTATATTGTTTTCTAAGATGAGTGGAAGGAGATGGGAGGAAAAAAAGACACTTGAAAGTGTTTTAATTGCACAGGGATGTCATTGCCTCTAGCAAGAGTTCTCCTGCTTCTGTCATAAATTTTTCATATTGCCTCGTGAGAGTGAAAACTGGAAACTTTACCCTCTAAGTGAAAGTCGATGAACCTCATACCAGCCTCAGATCCCAGTAGCCTTGCACTCAGGAATATTAATTTAATTAAGATCGCTACAATAAATTCTGTGAGAGAACTCTCCTGGCACCTAAGGTAACTCGTGCAAAGGAGGAGGGAAAAAAGCCAGCAGAGCCAGATCTGATGGAGGGAGATAGAGCAGTACAATGTCCTCAGAATAGTTGTACACTTATCAGAAGTGACAGCTAAGAGACATGCGAGACCTCCTAAAATAGACGACAGAGGTTTTAGCTGGGGGAAAAAGCACACGATTACACGTAGCGTAATCATTTTATTTTCACTGCTCTGGCCCATCCGCAGTCTGAGAAAACAATGCAAAACATTTCTTCAAATTGCCCGTCTCCTGGGATGCAGCAGGGCACGTTACAGGACAGCACTTCTTAAGGTTGTTTAACCTCAAAACAGTCACCTACACCTGTAAGACCAGGAACATTGTGCTCTGTAGTGGCCTCTGGAGAAAGAAGTGAATGAGCCCCCTTCACTCTGCAGTGTTCATGGAGACAAGGGGGACAGAGATGAAAGACAGGGCCCCGTAGTCCACTGAGTCCTTTCAGTTTCCAGCGTTAGACTGGAGAGGTAGGATTCATTAGAATTATATTGTAGGAGGTGGTTGACCTGATGTAGGCAGGGGTAAGGCAGGAGTTGTGCCATTGTGGTGGACACTACCACATCTTTAAAGTCATGCGGTGTCTTGTTGTTTCCGGATTGTTTGGTTTTTAAAATTATTTTAAATGAAGTAAGCTCGGATGTGTAGCGTGATTTTTTTAAAACATTTCTTTTTGCCTATTCCGCTGTCTGCCCTTTGCTAAATGGCACAGGTCAGTGAGATGCACAGATTGGTGTTACTGCAGGCATTGTAGAGCCCTTAACTGCAGCATCTCTTCCTCATATTCCTTCAGGGTTTATTTGCAAAAGGGCAGTGTAGCCAAATATGATATTTAGGCTCTGGCTGCTATTAAAGGAAAACAAATGTAGTTCTACAGAAAGGCTTGTTTCAAGGTAACCTGTGGCTACTTCAGCAAGTAAAATAAAGGTGCTTTCCTGGTTTTTAGCTTTTATGTATGAAGATACTAGGCAGGAACTATAGAGAGAAAAGAAAAAAGTAATAATTTTCCTGGATTATCTTGCAGCCACTGAATATCAACAATAAAAACCAGTGATTGCTGGCCACTGAAGTGACTGCCAGCTTCAAATAGAATTTCCTTCTTTCAGATTCCTAGGTTTGTCTTCTAGTAGCATTGAATCAACCTTTCTCATTCCCAGGAATAATGATGACTAATTCTCTTCTTATTAGAGCTGGAATAAATTTTGAACAACTCCTTGAAGCTGCATGTATGCATACTGCCTTGGGAATGGGCTAGGCCTAGTCTTCCATCTGTTTAAGCTAAAACACTTCAAAATTCCCATTTAACATCTTATCTGCGGGCTTCAGGCTCAGTCCTGCACCCTTCTTCTTGTTTGGTTTCCTTAATTTAACCCCTTCATGGGTAAGGTCCATGGGTTTTATTCCTCTTTCTTACCTTCCTACTAAAGAGAAGGACATTCAGGTCATTCTTTTAAGGGAATGCGTGCAGAGGTATTAACTGAAAAATGAAAGATAAAATGTAGTAAAATAACAGTGAGCTTGAAACCGTTATGGAAAAATGAGATGTTAATCTTACCTTTTAATGTTTTATTACTGGTATCACAGTATTGCTAATAATGATTATCGCTTTTGAAATGGATAAAGAGGATTATGCATGACCTCAAATATTCAGTGTTCTGCTTCCCAAACACATCAAATGGGATAGCCCTTGTTTAAAAGAAAAAAGGGGGGGCGGGGGGGGGAGGCGAAGGAGTATTATCATCAGGGTGAATATACTGTTTCATTTGAAAGATTATTCTGGGAAGTTCCTGGACAAGCCCAAGAAATTTAGTTGCTGCAGGTGGGTATTTCTAAGCAGCTATTTTACGTTAAAGGGCTGTAGCTCTTTCTCATCAAAAGTGTTTGCTTTGTGCATTCTTTGTGTCATTTACTATTATTCTGACAATCTTAAATATTTATGTTGAGAATCACGGTCAACTGGCATTATTCACTGCGAGGGAAGAAGCCGTTATCATCCATGTATGACTTTTCAGGAATTTTCCTGTAGGCTTCTCAAGTTCAAAATGATAAACCTGACTCTTGGTCTTTTGAAGCTAACTCCTCTCTGTCCGTCTTTCTAGCCTCTTTAAATACTGCGTTCTGAGCAAAGGCTTCTTGTCTGGTGGAGTAGTTAGCAACCACCCCAGCCCGTGTGCGTAGGTTTGCCAGCTGAATTACACAGTACTTGGGAGATAAAGTTACGAGCTGGCTTCTAGTTCGCTTTCATCCCTCCACGTGTATTTCATCTATTACCCTATAATTTCTCTGTAGCACATGGAATCTTCAGTAAAACTACTAGTGCCTGTACAACCTCTCCTTGTATCTTTTTAATATAACCTAATAATATTCCAGGGTTTTTTCCACTGCTAGAAAATTTTCTGATAAAATACATTTCTATTTATTTTTGACTTTGATCGGTTGTCTACCTTTTTTCTTTCTTCCCCCCTCCTCCCACTCCCATAAGCTAGTATCTAGTTTCATTTTAATATTTTTTTTTGTTTCTTATCATGCAGCAGTACAAGATGGAAAATGCTGATGTGATCCTGAGATAGTCATACCATAAGGATTTTGCTTTCAACAAGAAACAATACAATTTGTAGAAAATATGAGAGAGGACTCAAGGTCTCCAGATCATATTGGTTAATAGATTGATTCTGGTCCTGGGGCCAATCTTATTAGTTTTGTTAACTTGTGAGGGTGTGAGCAGCTCGTTGCATCAACACACTCCAGCCCATACAGGTACTGGGCTCTCTGCTACTCCTTCAACACATTTGGGTTTTTGTAAGATTCGAAGCTTGACTCGCTGCAAATGAGTCTGACTTTTTAATACATCTTAAACATTTATCTGAATTTCTGTCTCCTCTGGAAAGATGTCCAGAAATGTATTCATGAGGGCTGAACTTCTGAGTGGACAAAATTGGCCCTGTCTTTCTTAATGCTTTTCTTTATTATTTGGAGTAGGAAAAGGGAAGAATGTCCTGGATCTGGGCCTTTGGCCAGAGCTGAGCCCAAAAGGTGAATTATTTAAGAAACAAAGCAAGATGATAGGCTCCAGTAAATGTGGTAGATAATTTCTTTTTTATGAGCTATCATCCTGAAGTTGAAGAATGCTGTCAGAGCTGCCTGCTGTATGAGCTGCCTGCCCTGGGGGCACTGATGGTTCTGAATGGCTCTGAACAGCCTCATTTAGCCCTAACCACCCTCTGCTCCTGAACCCAGGAGCCGAAGGGGTGCTCAGCTCCAGCCAGCCTGGCCTGAGCAGCAATACAGGGGTACCTGCAGCCAGGCCTTCGCCCCAGGTCTGTGCCGCGGCTCCTCTCAACTCCTCCGGCCACGCTGCCCCTGGCAGAGATCTCTCTGCAGACAGACCGCAGGCCTGGGCCAGCACCTTGTGTGGGGCTGGTCACAGGGCACCCAGCTCTGCCTGCCGTGGGCAAAGTCTGTGGGGCTGCAGCTTGCTGGAGAGGGCATGGCTGGCACTGGGGTTACCCTCCACTCCAAGCTCCCGGACACCCCCTCCGTGAGCGGAAGGTTGCTTAGAGAAACCTCCTCAAGGTAAACTTCTCATGACCGCTGAAGATTTTTTGCTTCTGCCAACAGTAGTGTGAATAAATACAGACAGAAAAATGCCAAGTGAGCTGGAGCCTTCTGTAAATCCCTTCAGTGCCAGAGCAGCATGTCATGGCATAAGCCAGGAGGCAGGATGTTTATGGCATCATCTTGAGTTCAGCCATGAGTGCTGGCATCCCAGCCATACAGCACAGTGCTTCATCCAGGACGTCTTGGCTCATCAGGAACCCACATGAGCTCATGCTGTGGGGCAGGAGAGTTTGCAGGGCAGGAAAGCAACACGAAGTTTTCACTTTTTCTGCTGTGTGAAGACATGGGTGGGGGCTGTGAGATGGTGGCTACAGAGGTGCTCAGCACATGCCTACCAGGAGCTGTCAGGGCTCCCTGTCGTCCTGCTGGATGGAGAGATTTCTCTTGCCCAGGAGGCAAGCTGCCCATTGCGAAGCATGGAAAACAGAGAGGAGATGGTCAGTCCTGCTTCCTCCCACGCTACTGGTGCAGGCTGACTCTTCCCTCAGCCTTTAAAGTAAATTCGGATGTTTGGGCTAACTGCTGTTTCGAAGGTAGAAGGTTTCATAGTTTCACCTTTCTCACAAGCAGCCTGTGGCTCAGCTTGCCCTCTCCCACAGTTACGCCTGGCAGTTTGCTCCCCCTCTTCACCAGCTGAGAGTAAAATGCTAACAAAGAAGCCAGTGTCTTCCTCTCAGATGGGTCTTTATATTTCCTCTCATGTTGCTATTGTGTTGGCAATTCCAGCTGCAAATGTTGTGTTTGACCTTCAGTAAGGGAGCCTGGTGATCTGAATTCATTTCAAGCAGTTTTCTGACAGCAAGCCTTAACCAAAGCTCTTAAGGTTTCCCTTACAAAAGCCTCATGACAGCTTTGCTTGAGGCTTACAATGGTCAATGCAAGTGGAAGTAGTTTGTAAACTGTAAATGGCCTTATTAACTTCCTTGCAGTACTGGAACGAAGCCCAGGTCTTCGCTAGGCTACGTCTCGGGAGCTGAAGCAGGAGTCCCCCTTACCCTTCTCATCATAGCAAATCAAGCTCTGTGGGAGATGCATGATGCTGCTGAGACTCACCTGACAGAAGAATGTCACAGAAGATGGGCATGTTTGGAAAAGATGTTAATTAGTCAGGGTTTCAGCCTTTCCCTATTCATTCCTTATGGTCAGAGCCAGGCAATTGTCAGTTTTCCTGGTAAAACGGGGTGGTTGCATTATGGGTACAGTGCCATGCTTGGCCACACTTACTGTCGGTGTGATAATGCCAAGAGCAGCCTTACACTTTGTCCTGCTTCTGGCTGATGGGCAGCTTGCCTGCTTTGTTTGAGTCCAGTTCTGCAGCCACAGAATCCATTAGCACAGTTCCATTAGAAGGTCGAAGAGAAAACAAGTAGTGTTCAGACTCCTTTCTGGGTTAGGTGCTGGGATTTGGCAGTTTAGCTTTAGTATGTCAAAAGGCCTTTTAGGTGAGATGCTTATTTCCCCACCTCTTGAGAGTTTCCACCTACCTTCCCTTTATTTTTTTCTTCAGACCAGATGCTGGTAAATACTGATTATGATTGCTAAAAATTGTGTCTCACTAACCAGAACGTTAGCATCTATGACACTTGTCATATTTGTTACTCACCAGAACTGCTATGAATACGTATGACAACTACAAAATAACATTCTGTCCTGAAAAGTAATTGTGCTCCTTATGAGAGCCAGAATTTTCTTTTTAGCTGCCCAGGTAGACAGCCACAACCAGGAACCGTATGTTTCTGAGCTAAACTACATCTGATAATCTGAGCATGTGACTGGAAGATCCCTCCTGAGTTCTTGAGTCTGGTCCTCTGCTGTTGTAGCTGGTGCAATCCCAGTGTCTCTCCTCAGCAGCACACACCATCGTAACAGGACTTTGAACAGGTTTTGTTAGTGCTTTTTTTGGTGCTCATGGTAGGGATGGTTTTGTTTCGTTTGAGGTTTGATTTTGTTGTTGTTGTTAATAATAAAGCTGGTTCAGACCAGCTAATCAGTAAAAAATCTTTCTCATTGCTGGCCTAAACCTGTACTTAATTTATCCGTACTTGCCCTGCTGCAAGTGCCTTCAGGGGTTATTTTTTTCCTTCTCAGTACTTACAGGTTTCTTGTCAGTATATTTAGAGAGCATCCTCTAAACTGTTTTTTCTTGTTTCATTGTTAGACTTACCAGCTTGCAGTTACCCAGCTTGCTTTTATTTTTTGCCTTTTTAAATTCATCATTTGCTATTTTCCAGCTATCCAGTAGCAATTCCAACAACAAAGGCTTATTTTAAATGCCTGATCCAGCAGTTCACAACTAACGTGAGACCAGCTTTGGATCCTTTTGTCTATTGCATTTTTTATTTCCTTGGGTTTGTAGGCTCGGTGCAAGTCATAGCTGTCTTCTAACAGAACTTCTGTTCTTCATGGTTTCATTTACTTTAAAATGTTTGTAAAACAAGAATAAGGTTGGAAACGAGACATTTCTCTACAGAACATGTTATAGTCTGAGAACATAACTCTGTAGTATTTTTAATTTTGCTTTGGAAACTAATTTGCTAGTTTATTACCTAAGGTAGGAAATCAATTGTAGAAATTCTTGGGAAACAAGAAGAGGGTTGGCATCTAGTAGATCTGTTTATATAAAGTAAGAGGATGGTTTTCATAGGCAGACTTTTTTTCGCATTAGAACCGGATGAAATATTGAACTCTGACAGAATTCCAAACAGTTTGGAAAAACTCTTGGGGAAAAAATTGTCATCCGAAGCATAAAACATGGTCTATGCTGCTTATAGCCTCTAAGGCTGGAATGAAGCCAGAGGAAACTGGGGATGAAGATACTGGTTATTGTGAATAAGAACCATTCTCATCTCATTTTGAAATTTAAGCAAGATTTTAATAGAACCTTTTAACCTGTCTGTTAGTTAGCTTGAACACCTCGATACAGAAGTTCCTGGTATGACTGACCGGACGTACAAGTCTTGTAATGCTGACGTATGGGAAGAACCCACATGACTTCTAGGTCAGTTTCTGGATATAAACCAAACCCCTAAGCACTCCAAATGCTTTTCTAAACCAGACATAAACCCCCATTATAAAATGGCAGTTCTGAGTTAATGTAGTCATGCTCCCCCTCAAGGAGCTTGCAACAGTCAGATTCTGTACTGAGCTCTCTGAAGAGTAGGAACTTAAAGTTGTCTCAGCTGATCGGAGGGGCTGAATTCACACATGGAGGAGAGACTGAGCAAACCTCAGGGTGTTCCAAGGAAGCTTGAAAGGATTCAGTGTGCTCAGTATTTTGTTTTTACACTGGTAAATAATACACAGTGTGTCCTGTACATACTAATTGTTAATGGTTTTAATACATTTTTAAAAGAATGTGTTTTAAATTTGAAGAGATTCAGGAGGTCTGAAAGAAGCAGATAGTGAAACTGCACCAAAAAGAGAGCCAAGAACAATCTTGCTTAATATGTCGGGATTGTTTTTACTGTTTTTCTTTTGTACCAGTGGTACCAAAACAGTTTGTACTGTTTGCTGTTCAGCCAGGAATTTCTAGGCAGGCTGTTTGGTTGTAATGTGACGTGTGGTGTGGCTCCACCTGCTTGAGATGTTTGTAAATAGGCCTCGAAGTATTTTGGTGACATTTTACAGAAATTTTGAGCAAGTTCATGGAACTCCTTTTGGGCTGTCCAGTGACAGCGCTGTATGTCACTCTGAGTGCCAATTTCCCAGTACGAGCTCCTAACCTTTCAGAAGAATGTCCAGGGAGACCTGTCAAAGATCTGAATGTCTTCGTTCCTCAGCTACTTCCCCTCATAAATTCCCCTTGTGGATATTACTATCAAATCCTATATGGCTTTGGAAATTTTTTCCAGCTTGTTCTATGGCAAGAGAAATGTCTTCTCAGAGAGGTTTTGAAAGTTGCAGCTTGTTACCTTCTAAGCAATTTGGAAACACCTAAGTTTGGATGTTTTCTTGACAGTGTAGGTATTCTGGATTATGTTTTTGGGAAGCTTAATAGCATTTTATATACCTGGAGAACTTGCTTTCAGTGAAAAACTGCTGTGGAACCGAAAAAAAAAAAAAAGAGGAAAAAAAAAAAAAAAGAAAGCAATGTTGTTGTTGAAAAAATGGGAACCGCACCTTTGATGGAATCTGTTTCCTTTCTCTTCCCTGCAGCAATTGAGAAATCTTTGCAGAAATCCCTAGAGGAGAATGGCAGTGTGGCTGACTTCTTTCAGAATAAGTGTACAGATGATATGTGCAATCTACTTGTGATCTAAACGTTTGACTTTGCTCAGGAATCCGTTTCTGTTTAAACACGTTGCACCCCTCGACTACAGTTCTGGCTGATTGGAGTCCGTGGAAACCTTATAGAGGCTATAAAAAGGTGAAACTGTGTGTCAGATGCAAACCTCTTTGTTCAGTTAACATCCAGCATTCACTCTCCTGAATGCTACACGTGCAAATTTGAGAAGGCTTTTTAAACTTCAGCTTGATGTGTGACGTGATATTTTATTTCCAAAATCATAGGTTTAATGTGGGCTACTGCTTTTCCTCTTTTATTTTAGAGTTAATATGCTGTTGTGCAACCACAGCAAACAGTGTTGTGTAAAGTGTTGAATTATTAAACCAAAGTTGGATTAAGTCTGAACTTCTTAACAGAAAAAGTGCACTTAAATCATTTTGCCCTCGGTGAAGTGTCACCCCACTGGCAGGAGCCCTGCCTTTGCACTCTCTCTCATCTCGCTTGTATGTCCAGTGATGCAAGTCAGAGATGAATCTGTGTGCTCCGTGTGATCCCAGGCAAAGAATCCTTTTGCCATTCGTAGTAACAAATTCGAGACTGCAGACATACTTAATTAACATAATAAAATATTTACTGTTCAGAATGTTAAGAAAGTAGCACTGCTTTAATGCTCTAAAAGAAATACTTTGTTGTTGTTGTTACAGCTAAGTGGATAAATTGCTTAAGGCACCACATGCTTAGAGAATTGAGGCTAATGGAATAACTTCGGTTTTGTTGTGTTTTGCTAGCTGCTAGAACTAACCTAGAAAATGCTTCTAAGAGGCACACTTCGTGCATTGTGGTTTCATATGCCTTGCTTTGTGTGTGAAGAATTAAAACTCCCGAGCTCTTCTATTGTTCTTGAATACAACAGAATTTCCAAAAACTGGCATTCATTTCGGGGAAACCAAGTAGTTGCTGGATAGTAGGTTTTAGAAACTTTGGGCGGAGGGAGGAAATGCTTACCAGTGCGCTGTGCAGATGGAAGGAAGCTGTAATTTAATTAGGATTTTGAGCTGATGCATGGGTGTGACAAAAGTGTGACCTGTATATGTGAATCTTTATTTCTTTATTTTGGGTGACTGAATCTGGAACTGACTCCGAGATTGTGACATAATTAGTACAATAGTGCAAATCAGCCATTTTTGAAAAGAGTAATTTACTCCATATGCAGCTTCTCAGCAAGAGCCCTCATTAATCAAAGAAGGCCATGTACATCAAAGTGTTCCTTGCTTGCTACAACAACATCCATCATACCGCTAGTAAATGTGCTGTGGCAGGGTTTGATAAATATAATGCCTTTGATGTGCTGATAATTCTGTGTATTGGCATGCTGCTGCCTGGAGCTCACGGGGTATGCACACAAAAAAAATCTAAGGCAGCCCAGGTCTCTGTTCTAAAGCTGTACCTGGGTTCACTCCTAACTCTCTCAAAAGCCAGCTACATCTGAAGTAGGACTTGAGTGCATTTTCACTCTCGTTTATGATTCAATGGGGCCATTTTTTTTTTTTATCTATTTGTTTTTAATCTGGATTCCCAGATGCTACAAAATTCCTTTGTGGGTACATTTATGCAGAGATGCAGCTTTAGCTGGCAAGAGCCTCTGTTTGTTGAGGCACTTGTATTTAATATGGTATATTCATTATTCTGTGTGAATGTGCAGTAGAGATTTAGTGTAAAACTTGTAAGAGACCTCATATGATATGAGAAGATAAAGCATAAAGTGATAGAGATTGGAGGGAGCATGGTCTTATGGAAAAAAAAAAATGGTAAACAAGCTTTGTTAGATGAAAGTGCATTTGTTTTTAGGAGCTCAGTCCTTCGGGCACACAGAATGTGATCCATTCGTTTATATTAATTCACTGCCTTCTCTACAGTTTGTCTGCTGCCAGAGTGAGTGACTGAAAACTCATCTTCAGCAAATAACAAAAATGATTACACATGAAGATTTGTGACATGTCAGAGAGGGGAACTCAAATTTTTCCTCTGTTTAATGCAAATTGTGGTGTTTCAAATCTGAATCCATAAAGAATAGCAGCTCTGCTCTGAAAAGCAGTAGTGGTGCATTTTCAGTTACACTATTTACTCAATTACAGTTTAATTGATTTACTGAATTATAGTTCAGTTGAAGGACAAATTACAAACTGGGAATTTTCACCCTGACTGTGTTGTAGGTACACGATGTCATGGCCTTATTTCTTTTCCTTTCTCACAAGCTCCAGCAGCTCACATTTTTTTCCTGGAGTGGGATGTAAAAGCAAAACAGGGAAAAAACTTGGGGAAATCTTTGTCCCCTGGGTGTAGCTGAGCCCCTCAGCAGCTGCCACTTCAGCCTGGGGTTTAGAAGAACATCTGCCATCCTTCCCTCCTCCATCATATGGGGCATGTTGGGGGTTACAAGATCAGTGTTAAGTGAAGATCTCAAAGCCCTCGCTTCCCCATTTCTAGCCTACAGGGTCGTACTTTACCTGTGTGGACCTATGATGTCCCTTAAGTGGGATGCATGGAAAGCAGGGGCAGATGTAACCTGCCAGTGCCACAGGTAATTTCATTTCCTTGAGAGGTTATCTGAAAAGAAAGGGAAGGATGAGGGGAGTGAAAGAGTGTTTCTCTATGAGATCTCAACTGGCTACTCCTCTGAGGGGTTTAAGAAACTTTTCTTGGCACCTCTAGGTACTTTGTGTAAAAATTTGTCAGCCTCGTGGTCCGAGTGGAAACTGGTGGGGAGGAGGGGAAATAAGACGACAAGTCGTTGGGCTTTCTGCATTATCAGTGAGTCCCAATCCTAATGTTAGTACTTCTAGGGGTTACTGCAGTGTGATTAATTGGAGGGCAGGAGAGAACTGTCTTGCTCCATGTTTTATGGTCATGTCATAGTTAAAGGGGAAAAGTCCTGAGCTCACCTTTCACTCACCTTGCTCTTACATATGTGTTTGGCTCAAGAGCATTTGCTAAATGTGGTCCTCCTATGAAAGCGCAAGGGCCACTGAATGCCAAGAAGCTTTCCAGTCTCTCTCTTTCTCTCTCTCTTACAGTGCCAACTGTGCTGAGCAACTGTCTGCTCCACCATTCTTAACATTTGGAGAGTGTTCAGTCATCCTCTAAATGTGTCATTTGTTATCTCTGAGAGCTTGTGGTAAGAAAATACAGAAGGACTTCAAGAAGGAGTACATGTGGTTCATAAGCTCCCAGCAAATGTTGAATAGTTTGCTTTTCCTTTGATTAGATTTGGGATTTTTTTTTAAGTGACAATTGACATACAGTTTTTGCGTAGGTTGTGGCGTAGCCATTACTTCCTAGCAAGGTAAAACTTAAAGGGAACAGATATTTTAAAAAATGCAACATTCTAAAGGAGACTTGTCTGAAACATACTGAAATTATACCCCAGGCAAGCCAATAAATAGAAATCAGCGGAAACAGCGGTGTCGTTGGAGAAAGATAATCTAGACTAGTTTGCACTCTAGAGGTGTTGGCAGTGTGCTGACTGCACGCTTGCCGTGGTTGGAGCCTAACTGGTAAAGCATTAAGTACTAATGCTGTGACTCCTGCATTTGGTTAGTTTGAATATGCTTGTCTTACGTGCAAAGTGGGGAAAACAGAGCGCAGTGTGCTGCTTGCATTATTGCTTGTGCGTCTCTGCTATTAAACAGTAAGCTATTATTAACAGTAAATAAAACCTTCTTGATGTCATCTCTGGTGTTCTTGGACGCTAACTTTTTGATATTGAATGTTTTAATGGCAACTGACTGAACAATTCTGAAAGAATTGGGCCTCTGCTGAACAAAGTGTTTGCTCAAATAGTGGATGAAAAGCATTTATCTTGTACCACTGCATCATGTAAAAGAAACTGGGCGCTATAATTCTGTCCTACGTACATAGGGTTACCAATACTAAATGCTATAGGAATAGGTAGTATCAGGTAGAAAAAAAGGATTCAAGTTGTATCTGCAAGATGCCTAAAGCCCAGATCTCCCAGACATGAAATAGTCTAAATAGTCTCTGCTTCCCACGAATGCGATGGAAATCAATGTGAAGCTTTAGCCTGTCCTAATCATATAATCTTAAATGAAATCAAATATGCTTTTATCAGCTCTGTTCTGAAGGCTGAGGTGCTGGCATTTGTTTATTTATCAGATAACAGGGTAGATTAAAAATCATATAAGAAAAGCCTGTCTTACCCTCTTGTATTCCATTGCCTCCCATATGCTTCTAAATACCTTCTTGATTGGCATCATTGTTTTGAATAAAACTAGGAAAAGACAGGTCCTTTTGGCTTTAGACACAGTATTTGAAGCTACAGCTTGGTCTTTTTTCCTTCTAGATAAAGCTACTGAATGACTCAACAATTGCCTTAAAGACAGTAATGGGTACATTAAAAAGATATCATTCTGAATGTGTGTAATGTCTGCAGAGAGAGATGCATTTTAATGGGATAATCTGGCTAAAACATGATAAAGGTAAAAATGTTCCAACCTACCTTCTCTTTTTAAAATAAATTCTAAAAGCACAGACATTTATTCTTACTCTGTCAGTCATTCAATATAAACAAACTGAGGATTTTGAAACCCTGAAGAGCCACAGCAAGCTTAGCCGCGTAAATTGTTTGACATTGGCAGCGTCTTTGCCTTATCCCAACTAGTTTGGTAATTTCTGATACCAACACAACAATCGTCATAAAAGCCAGGAGAGCAAGGACATTCAGTTCACTGAAGGTCTCACATAAACCCGTAAATACGCACGTTATGACTAAGCTTTTCCAAAGTGACAGGTGGCTTTTTTCATTCACACATTTTTGATTAATTGTTTAGCAAGGATAGCTGAGCATCCATCCTCAGATGCTGGGCCTACAACATGAACACAACAGATGAGTCATTCCAAATCAGTTGGTTACTTTAGAAAATCTTGGCCTGTTCTGTAATATTGCTGCTAGGGAGTGTGCCATTATTTCTTTAGGTAGGGTGCAAAGTGCACGTCACATGTTGGAAAAGTGGCCTTTATTCTGTTTTGTCGCAACCTGAGGAGAGAGAAAATCATTTATGGTGAGGCACCAACTGTGAGAAGCAGTGGGCTTTTAGAGGAACTGGAACGCGGAGCGGATACAGTGATTACAGTGCTAACCATGTTTCTTGCTGTTGCAATACTCGCAGGGCAAAAGATCCAGTGAAAATTGTCTCGTATCGGATGTAAGCCTCTGGTGTGCTGTACGCAAAGGTGTATGGTGGTGAAAAAAGGCGACTTGAATTCCTAGGTCAAAATGGAGAGCGTGGTCGTTATTCTTTACTAATTGTAAACTGTCCGCAGCGATCTCCTGAACTTGAAGCAAAGAAACTAGTGATCAAAGCTTTTGCTTCGAGCAATATGACAGCAACCTGATTCTTGTCTTTATTTTTTTATTTTATTTTTGTTTTGGTTTTAGATGATTAATGCTTTATCATGCTCTGCCCATAAAAACACAACACCTATTTGCAGTGCTGCAGACACACGTTCATCAGCATATTGCATCTGGCTGTTCGGTGCCAGGTTCTGGAGAGGCCAAACAATTCAGAACTTCTGCTGTATAAAGAAGATTCTTTACTGTCATTTATTGCTTTATGGGCAGAACGCAGATGATGACAGTTGAAATCAGTTTCTGCCTCTTTCTTTGTAAGACTTGCCCCATCCACAGGCTGTGGCAGGTGTGTGTATTGCCAGCTTAAGAGGGTCTGCCGGGAAAATAATAACCAACTTTTATCTTCGGAGGTGGGGAGCACTCCCAATTGCATGGCACTGGGTAATATGAACTCCAAGTGAAAAATCATTCATCAGAATTATTAGCTTTCCAGTAATATTCTTCTGTACTCAACTCTTAATCATTTGGGGGTTTTATTCCACTCCCTCAAGTTGTCATATTCTGAGCATAGGAACTCTTGCTCTGCAGAGTGAGAAGCTCTGGCACCAAAACCTCTTGTATATTCTCAGGCATTTTAAAAGTGTGATTCAAAATCTTTCAGTTTCTTTCACTGAACATGAAGCATTTCAGATTGCACTACTAAAAGTGGCTACTGTTTTAGTTCAGATTGGCCTGTGCTTAGGAAGGGAAATCTCCCAATTCTTCCTCTAGTGAGCTTTGCTTTGGAGCGGTCATGGAATACATGATTTGGATACCTAACAAATAAGATTTTACTGCAAGGTGTTCTCCGGGAGCATGGGTAATGCACTGCAGTCCTTGGGATTAGACTAAAGCTAGTTTTGAGTTTTACACACCCACACACCCCCCGCCCCGTGACTGGGCCTCTGTACTAAGTGCCTCAGTCATGGACCTGCTCCTGCTGCTCTGTACTACTTGCTATTGTAGTAAAACGTCCAAGTCCAGGAGTTGTGAACATCTAGGATTACGTTTAGCTTGTTCTTTACTATCTCTTTGAAATCAAGATAAGGCAGAGCTAGGTAGAGGTGAAAACGTCAGAGATTTCCTGCCTGTAGTTCAGGTAGCATGTATCTGAGCAGTGAGAATTCAGTGTTGTTCAGATCTTGCTCGAGTCTATTGCAACATATTTTTTCAAAGTAGGATGATGTTCTAAAATATAGAACAAAAATAAATTGTGTGAAATACGTTGGAGGATAACAATCTCATAGAAAATATTAAAATGCATTATTTGTCCAATTGTAACTGTCACTTATTTTGTCAAATTACATTACACTGCTATGAATTTAGAGAGCAGGAGACTAAAGTTTATGGCTCATTAGCAGTAACAGTTGTACACCTACACTGTAATTCCTGAAAATGTATTTTCTCCTTTAGTACTGCATATACTGTGTGGAATGACAATAATTACAGAAACTAATTGAATGAGGGAGTCATAACTCTAAAAGTCATATTACTCATTTCAGAATGGTTTATTTCCTGAAATAAACAATCTTTACTGAGTGAACAGACATAACATCCCTTTAAGTTTATTAAACTCATTAAATTTCCTTAAATACGTTGAAAAGTGTATGCTGTGCATTTAATAGAGGGTATAGATACATGCAAGTATGACATTCATAAAAATTAAGGCCCTTAAAATGAAATTTCAGTGAAGCAGGTCTTCTCAAAAGTTTGGTTTTCCATAGCTAATGGAAAATAGGAAAAGTGTTCAGAATTTAATAGATTGCATTTTTCAACAAACTTCTGCTCTGTTTTTTGTCCTTGCATGGGCAGAGGTGATATCCTCACTCAGTGGAAGCTTTAATGATTGCCTGGTCAAAAGAAGTCAATCCTTCCTCATTAATGCAGAGTGACACTTCCTCAGAGGATGCCCCTTGAAGCGTGTAGTTGCAGGTTTGAGGAAAAACTCCACGTTCGGAAGCCAAGGGATATGGATGCCCATGGGAGCACACGCACCGCCCCCCTCTCTCCCCAGGTCTTGTGGCAGATCACAGAAACACCTGCAGCAGTGTGGTTGGCTGTTCCTGTGTTGAAAGGTGGAGGCATCAGCTGCATCACTTCGGCAAGGCTTGGTGCAGCAGGGGTCGGTCCGGGAGAGCCCGGCTGCTTGGCAGGTACCTGAGCCCTTCTTAGAATCACGAGGCGATTTTGGAAGAAACAGCTTCTGAAGGTTTCGTTTCACTGTCATGTTGTGGAGGCCCTTTCAGCCAAACTGTAGCTTGAGGTTGTAATGAAGGTGAGGTAAAGATGTAGCATTTCATGGCATTACAAGGAGGAATGTGAGGGAACTGTTGCATAGGTGAGCTCCCGTGGGGCTGTGTGTGTGGAGCACAGCGAACTGTACCCGCCAGTTCCTGTTAAGTGATGAGTGTATAAAGGAGCATTGTGTGCTTGAATGCATGCTTGGGGTTGGGTGTGTTCTCCTCTTAAACACTTGTGGTTTAAATGTTTTTTGCACTGAAGAGGTTTAAGAGTCCATCATTAATCCTAATTCTGCACTAGGTTTTTTGGTTTGGTTTTTCTTTTGTTTTGTTTAGATTTTGAATTACCCAGTGTCGCTCTTTGTTGTCATTTAATAGACGAGGGTTATTTGTAGGAGTTAATGATTTCAGCAATACAAATTTCCAGGAGTAGTTTCTCATTTCATTTGAAGATGCAACGTACGAACTCAAACTTTTGCCAGTTGATACGATGAGGTTTCATAGTAACGGACTACTTGCTGTAAAGCAGGGTAGTGGCTACTGTGTTTACATGAGTGCGGTCCTGCTCTTCCCACCGCGTGCTTCTGACGTTGTACTTCGTTGTTGCTGTCGCATGTGCGTTTTACACTGGCTCTTTTTAATGCCCCTATTATTTTCGAAGGTTTCGGTCCGATCGCTGTACGCTTACCTGAGGTGCGTTGTCCTCAGTAAAAAGCACCCACAGTTAGAACAAAATAAATTAAAAAAAAATAATAATAATAAAAAAAGATATTTTAATTTACAGTTACTTGCTTTGCTCCATTTTATAGGCTGTTTATAAAGCGATCAGGTGAATTTCCTCCTGGTGGAGAGTCTTTTAATGCAAACTCTTTTACTCATGGAATTGCTTTCACTGACATTGATGCTGACAATCTTCATCACCGTTCATCCACTGTGTCATATAAAACAAGGTGATAAATGTACCCCTGCACCCTAGGGTGTTACAAGTACAACCATTTTTCTCCACTTCGCTTTCTTTTACCAGTCACTGTATTTCTGGACTGCAAAACCTAATTGTAGCATCTTCTGCTTTCCTAAACGAGCTCATTTTTCTCCAACCTAATCCATCAGAGATGCTGTCAATCAAGGAGAAACATGTCACACACAGATCAGGGTGGCAAGGGGCTGCAGTGTTTAGGCTATTGGCAGAAAATACTTTAAACCATTTCATGTTAAAACCTAGATTTTTCTATTTGCAGTCTTATCAAATAAATCCTTTTTTTTTTTTTTTTTCTGATGTGTTTTCAACCACAAATTGTAAGAAAACCAGGTAGATGCTGAGAATAGGTCTGCATAGCACAAGAAAAAATCCAAGGTGCTAAGGAGTTATTTCTTCCTAATAATTTTGGATATTGTACCTGGATACAGGCAATTTCCCTGTCGTATCACAAGTGACTATAATGGAATCTAATAACCACTGGAAATTATATTAGTCTGCACTCTCCGTGTATCTAAGGGGGACAGAAACCTAAAAGCAAGTGGATGGGTCAAAATACGGTGACTTTGACTCAAACTCATTGGCTACAAGTATTCATTATAAACAAAATCTGTCAAATCTTTTCACTAATAAGGGTGTAGATCTTATTACAGCCTCAGGACAGTAATAACTTATTCTCTGACATATTATGTGAATTTTATGTGCCTACTCTATAAAAAGTGCAGAGTTTCCATAGCAATTTTGATACTTCTATGATACATGATGTGACGGGATGTACCATTTTTCCTTCTTCCACGATAAATTGCGCCCACCATTCACACGCTGGATTGCTGCTAGAAATCAGAATTTCATGGTGATGTCGATAAAAGCTAATATCAACCATTAGGCTTAGACGTTTGCTCTGGCAAGAAGAACTTATTTGTTATTATTTTTGCGCTGCTTCGTTACTAAGGTCAGCAATTCCGAAACCATAAATCAAGAATGAAAGGAGGAAGTCTAAGAATTGGCTTAGAAAATGGTAGGGATAATCCCATACTTACCAGAGGAAGAGGTGTCCCATAATCATGTTGAAAATTTGAGTCCCTTCACGTTTCTTTGTCTCTGATCAGCATTTACACACGCCTACAGAAGAAGTATGAAAGGCAGGCTCCTTGCCCTTGGTGACTGATGGTGTCTTGCTACAGATGGAGAAGCACAGGTCTGAGGTTTGCTCCAAACTGCTGTGAAACTCCTCTCCCTTTAGATTTGGGTGTAAAAATGACTGTCTGATCACCTCAGAAATTGAGGACCTGGGAGATTGAAACTGGTGGGCACAGTGCTAGTCCTGTATACGCATTCAGCTACAGTCAGAACTGACTAACCTGTTGGGTCGCTCCAGCTGCAGGCTGGGACTGTGCAGACGGGGGTAGGATGCTCTGGGTAAGAGTAGGACATGTTCTTTTTGGCCCAAACCATGCACCAATGTAAAAGGCTCCTGAGCCTGCCATGCCCCGATCTTTTCGCTTGGCCAGGCCTCCTCCGTGTTCTGCATCTTGTCTGAAATAACAGTGTCGTGGAGTCCTTGAAATTTCAGGTTGGGTTTTTTTGGTGGGTTATTGAACATTGCCACTATCTTTGTTGTTGTCACTGCCCTGAAACTCGGGAGAACTGATTTAGTGGCTGGTTTTGTGAAAGCACAAAACCAATATGGGCTCATTGAGATCTTGAGAAGGTTAATTCAGTTCCCCGTGCTGCAATTTACTCATTGGAAATACGATGTTTACAGTTACTCTCTTTGGAATCTACTCTGTTAACTAAGTATCCCATGGTTTTAATGATTCTATTTATGAATCAACATATATTTATCAGTAAATAAGTAATGTAAGCATTTTGCTTATACTTCGTTAATAAAGGAAAATGTAGACTATGTGAAGGACTATGGGGTTGTGTGGTAAATATACAGGCGTTTTGGAAGAACACACTATGCAGAATATTTCAGACTTGTTTGTTCTATGCTTTAGAAGTATCACTTCTTGAATTTCGGTCTGGTGGACAATTTGAATCACTTTATATCTTGCCTGAAATGTACCGCGGTGGACTTTTGAAGTAAGAGCGTGTTAACTCCCTCAACTGTCATTATAGCAGCTTTTTGTTTGGTATAAGACAAAAAGACCTTTCTTTGAAACCCTCTTGTGGCGTGAGTAGCTCGTGGGGTGAGGACACGGTCACATAAACAGGGAAAGTGGCTGTCTTTTAGGTTTGTAAAACTAGGGCCACAAACAAAAGGACACTAATCCATCTAATACTGTCTGTAACTACGCCTTACGTTCAAGTTTAGTGCCAAATCATACAGAAGTATCAGCAGGGTGTCTAACTGAGGTTGGATCCCTCTGGCTTCTGCAGGAGTTGAAATTAACTGTTAAGGTTAATTTTTCTGGGAGAAACTTGTTATGAACTGCATAGACTGGAGGCTGCCAACTGTGCCCACTGTTGCTTCACTTTTAATTAGTTGACTGCGTACTTTCAAAGTTAGGTGACAACAAGGATGGAGATGAAGCAGGAATAGGAAAGACATTCACTGCTTGTGAGTGTGGTTTTAACCCTCGAGAGGAGAGCGTTTACCACACTTCTGTAGTCCTTGTACCTATTTTACATGTTCCACTACTCAGTGTGCTGATGCATCAGAATTTTGAGACCCTTCAAGGCTTATTTTTTCAAAATGAACATTATTTTGTTTTGGGTTTGCTTTGTGTGGTGACTTCAGCTATAGCATTTTTCGAACTGTAACATTTCCAGCAGTATGGAAAGTCAATTAGCAAAGAAGTTCAGCAGACAGCAAACCTGAAGGACATCTCAATCCCAAAATAACGAGGAGGCTGCAGCAGCATACCAAGGCTGAGCAGGAATCGTGTACCTGCTGCACGCAGGGCTGAATTTCTTCTTCTGCAAAGCAGATCTTAAACACCTGTTTAGTGCTATCCATGTTAATACCAAATGTCTTTCTGGAGGGATCAGTGCTTGTTTGTAATGTATCATATTCAGGTAAAACATGAGTTTGCATAAAAATCTGATTGTTTGACGTTATGAAATTATACAGTATAGAAGGGACGTCGATCTACAGGTGTAATATACTGTTATGTCAGAGAGCTGTATCTGTTTCTGTTAAGTATATTTTCAGTGGAAATTACTCTTTGTTTGGTTGGGTTTTTGTAAATATATGGATTAATTTGTAGAGCAGTTAGAAACTTTAGATTAATGTTGATTTTTATGTACCAAAAAGTGGCGGTCCCCTAGCGCATGCCAGTAATATTGGCTTACATTGGGGTTTGCATTAAAAAGAAAAGAAGTTGATCATCTCTTATTTATCGATTTAGCAGTTAATTGTATTGCTTTTAAAAAAAAAAAGTCTCAGAGTGTAATCTTATTCTGATAGGCTAACACAGATTCCAGTTTAGGAAAAGTGAAACAGGAGGAACTTGCCAGCATTATTATTGCTTTTATTATGGTTGCAAATATAGCCTTGGCCTAATATTTTTCACTAGAATAAATGCTCCTAGCATAACAAATTTGACATGACCTTGCTATCTCACGATCCCGACTAGCTAAACATATTTTGGGGTTTCAACTACTGATATTTCAGCTTCCTGGTGACCTAAAGAAAGCTGTTGAAAATGTGGCAGATATCCATAAACAAAAAGAAGGGAAAATTGAGCTTTGGAAATAGTGCCTGCTCATTATTTTTGAAAATATCCCTATATCTTGTTCTGGCATTATAATCTTTATTAACTGTCTCATTTTGATGGTGGTGTGGGTTGAAGCTCTTGCTATTCTTGAATCCTTTTCTGTAAGGGCAGGGGAAGCAGAGAGGTGGAGGACAGGGAAAAAACAGTGACAAAGGAATGCAGTGCCTGTCCCTGATGCTGACTCTGATAAGTTTGGTGCAGGAGAGCGAGCTCTGTCTGGTGTGAGATGCAACTGCCCCTCGAGAGAGAGAGAGGGTCTTGGAGAATGTGGAAAGAGCAGCCTGAGAGCCGAGAAATTTAGGGAAGGATGGCATGAATGCAAAACGGGTCTTCTGGATTATTCTCTGGCATGGCTTTAAAATTCTTTGAACTTAAACCCAGCTATTTCAGTTAATTCCTTTGGCTTCTGTTTTCTGTCCTTTTTCTTTTTTATGGGTTTTGATTTTGTTGGGAGTAGGGAATGTGGGGACACTGACCAATATTATTCTCGCTAGAATTTAGTTTGTCATCTCTTGGTAGCAAAAGCACTTCACCTTACCTTGTTTGCATTATACTCTCTCCCAGCTCATGTGCTAACACGGTGGCAAGTTTGTTCCTTTGCACCCTTTGTAAATGCACCTTAAAAGAACAATAAAGTGCATGACAATAGATTGCATTATCTGAGGAAAAAAAAAAACCTCGACAAGCAACGGGGGTAATTTGGCAGAGCTACCTGGAAGCCTCAATGAATTCCTGAACCACACTTTGTTAAACAGAAAGGCAGCACCTGAATAGTTGGTGTTGATTTTTACCATTTTTCATTTCCCTTAAGAGGTTTTGCTGAGGCACAATGATCTAATCCTTCCTGACCTGCTGTTCTGCTTGCATCTGCCCCACCAATCTTAATTGTTTTGCCAGTTCACAGAGCTATGTAAACCAGGTCATTATTTAGCAGGGTTATTAGAAAGCTTATTTATTATCTCATAGAGGCTTAATGACACATTTCATCATGGTTTTTTTCCTGTATGTGAAATTCCAGGTTTGCATGATCTTTAAATTCAGATGGGCGCTTGGGTTAAATGGGAAGCTGCTAAGAATTTTTGAACATAAAGTACTTTGAGCATAAGAAGTCTGATAGAAGTCAACCTGTTTTCTGCATTCATTAGATTCAGAGTTGCTTTAATAACGCAATTTCCATCTTCAAAGGGTTAGAAACACAAAAACTCATTTTGTTTATAGTACATTTATAGATTAGATACATCCACTTAATTATCTTGGTAGTTTTCAGTTCCATGTTATGATGAATTTTATCTGCAGCTATTGAGAAATGACAAATCAGAAGTGACAAGTATTGATCAAATATTTTCAGCAATCAAATTTTTTGAAGCCAAACTGAAATGTGAAAACTGAAGTGTTTTTCTGGATTGTATCTCTTTTCAATAAGTTCTTCTATGGAGAAAACTTGAAAGATTGCATTTGGTCTCTTTTTCTTATGATTAATTTGATTTTGACTTTTTTGTAAAGTGAAATCAATACAAATACCTTACAAATCATTATAATATCATTGAGTGTGCTACACATAAACCAAATTATATGCATTTTGATCAGGGAACTGCAGAGTAAAATCAAACCCAGACAAATAACTGTAAAGGAACAGCCTGGTAGAGATCTTGCATAAACCACCATGTTCCATTGACAAAGCAATATATTTGGTAGACAAAATAATATGTAACTCTAATGAGGTGTTTAAATTTCAGTCCATGTTTCACCTTGTAGTATTTCTATTTTATGAATGAACAGAACCATTAAATTAAAAATGAAATGAGGTGGTAAATCATTGATTTGGTTATATTTGAAGTCATCGTATGCCTCTGGATTTTTTTGAAAGGAGGGGGGAAAAAAAAGCTTGCAAAACTGTTCTACAAATATTGCCTTCAGCTTGGCTATTTTCCTTCCATTTAATTAAAACCTCATTTCTTCTTTCAATTCTGGTCTATTGGAAAATCAACAACGGAAAGTTAGGCACTCCTGACTTAAGCATGGCTTAGTTAAAAGGTCAGGTAGCTCAAACCGCTGGAGGATTTGTTATCTTATCATTCTGTTAAGGAGTGGCACTCACTGGCTTTCCATAAATCTCTTCTATTCCACCATATAATGGTTCCAGCCGTCCCAAGGATTCTGTCTGCTTTGGAAAAATCAGAATTTGAATTTTACAGTATGGCACAGATCTTCACCTGTAATTAGACAATCAAGATGTTGCTGCACTTGTGAAGAACGTGGTTGACACTCATGGTTGCACTTGTTGTGTGCCCCTCTTGGCTTGGCCTTTGGATGCAGGGGTGCAGTGGCTGGTCATCTTCCTGCCTGGGCTAGTTGCCATATTGTCTGTCCAGAACAGCCCAGTCTTAGGACGCCCCTGGGAACTGATTGCTGTGGTAGTGAATTCTGTGTGGCTTTAAGGGCATAGTTGCATCGGTCCGATTTCAGGAATTGTCTGAGTCCTTGCTAATGCTCTGAGTACTCGGAGGAAGCACTAACATGGAAACTGCACACAATTCTGATCATAATCAACGCATTGAAACCTTTGGGCTGCACAGTGTTTGGAATTTCTAGTTAGGCATAGCACGATAGGAAAAAAAGCCTCAGTTGGGCCTGGTCTTAGTAACTGGACACCCGCCTATTTCTTCAAATACCTACCTTCGTGCTGATACTTTAGTTTCAGCACTTGAAAGCTAATGTACTGGATCCTGATAGAGTAGGTGACACTGGCAAGAAAAAAACCAGTGTGCTGTTTCTTTGGGTAACTGGTGTTTTCTCCAGGAGAGTTGCCGTAACTCATCGGTAGTTCCTCTCTGGCCACTCTGTGTCTCTTGCTGGAATCTGTTTTTTTCAAAACATGTCTTAAATCAAACATCCTGACAAAGAACCAAGAAGTTAAACCAAGAAACACCTCCCTCCTCTGTGAGAAGTGATCATTCTCTTCATCTTGGTAGGGGCCCTAGGTGAAAATTGTTATGAGAAAGCTGTGAGTCCTAACAAGACTGTTCTTGCACCTGACTTAGTTCTCTGTCTTCCAGTTCAGCTCAGAGCTGCTCAGTGGCCTCCAGCAGATCACATACAAATCGTTTCATCCAGGAAATCACTCTTTTTCTGCTGTTAGAATAAAGGCAGGACACTTCTCTGCAATTCTAGTCTCCATGATATTAAAAGATTTCTTTAGGGTCAGCAGCCACAGAAGTGAGAGTCTTCATGTGAATTGTGACGGTCCCTAAGCCTGCAACCGTCACCTTTAAATGAAAGAGAAGCAAATGGTACTGTCTTTGTCTTTGAAAAAATTTGATAGGCATAAAAACCAAAACCTCATTCTGACATCAAACCTCAGTAGTACTGGCCCCTCCAAATAACTTCTGGTTAGTCGTCAGATACAGCAGCCTGTACAATGGTAGAATTTACATTTGAAATAGCAACTACCTGGTAAACTTCCAACTTAATGAGGATATTCTGAACTTGCAAGTTTTTATTCTTTTTCCATTAAAGTATAAATAGAAGATATTACCTCTC
Organism: Ceryle rudis; assembly: GCA_033439905.1. Taxonomy (NCBI): domain Eukaryota; kingdom Metazoa; phylum Chordata; class Aves; order Coraciiformes; family Cerylidae; genus Ceryle; species Ceryle rudis. Next base: position 145,415 of record JAAGNO010015352.1, read on the forward strand.
CTTTGGCTCTTGAAGGGCCAAGGGTTATTCCATCACTGATAGGTGTAGCTATAGGAGGTAAACTTGTTTAAACATGTGTTAAGGATTTGAGTCTCTGAATTTCTATGTATGAAGGCGTGTACTTGGATTTCAGCTTTCCAGAGTTCGAGATTGCTTTGTGCTCACATTCTCTGAGCAGCAAGGCTTGAGTTTTCAAGTTCAGCATTCTGGTTTTGATGTCCAAATTATCAGGTGCTAAGCTGTGGAAGGCAACCGACTTTACCTCTGAAAACCAGGCTCTCTCAAGTGCCTAAAAACAGTCACTGTGTGGAGAGTGGAGCTTGAAACAATAAATCTTTACTGATACAGAATGACCTGCAAGTAAGTTAGGTTCCTGCACTCGGTCGTAAAATGTACGTTGGGTACATAAGCCATGACATTTTTTTTCTCTCTTTTCCTGATCTATGTACTTTGCTGTCACGCAAAGAACTTCAAATATACACATGCTAAATGATATATTCTATTCAAATAAATTGCAGTGAGGATTGTGTAATTTACTTGCACTTTGTAACTAAGCAGTCTATGGAGAGAGAATAATTTGCGGAAAGAAAGAACAGGTAATTTTGAGTGACAAAGTCAGGAAAGGCTCTTCTGCAAGAGAGTTCGTGAACAGAAAATGACAAGATCTGCTGCAAATCTTTTTTGCTTTTGTTTAACACAAGGAAATGTTGGTTGCTCTGAGCTGGTATACTTACCAAAGTGATCTCTGACAGCTGAGTACCTTTGGTATGTTCTTCAAAGGCTGAGAAGTCTGGTGACCTCTTGATCAGGAATTGTAAAAAGTGGGGACAATACAGTACTTAGTTAATCACTTTCAAAATTTAGATGGCTTCTTAATTGTTAACAAAGCTGTTCTTTTTCCAGGAACATACTGAAAATATAATGTGCTGTGAAATCTGAGTAGACAGAATTGGTCTTAAGCTTTGCAGCCCCCCCACCCCGCACAAAAAGGGCCCATGGTTCTTGTGGAAATGGTGTGCTTCTCTCCTGTACCGCAGGGCCTTGTTGATGTGACACGGCCTGGGTTTACCAAAAGGGGCTGCTGAGTTGCCATCTCGGTCAATTTTCCATTGGATGTCTTTTACAGACTTTTTTTTCCCCCCACTGTTTGAAAAATGCTTTGTGAGTCTGTAAAGAGCCTCCGAAATGAATAACAATGAGGTCAAAAGAAATAAAATGAGCTTGTTACCATGATGGCTGTTGAAAATTTATGAGACCCACTTTGTGCCAGCAAAACAAACTCAGCTGCCTTCTGCCTATCTGCAAGAAAAATGCCCTCTATAAAAAAAAACCCAAAAACAAAAAAACAAACCAAACCGAAGAAATCTTACATTGTTTAAGTGCAAAGGTGTGGGAACTTCTCAGCTGGAACAGCTGTTAGATTCTTCATGCTTCAGTCGTCCTGTTTTCTCAGACAACGTTAAAGAGCTCTTTCTGATTTAGGTTGTCTTTTTAAGGAAGCCTGTTCAAAGATCAAGCAGAATCCATTCACTCATTTAGTGAGAGGAGGGAGACACAGGCACAAACTGATTTGCGTTGATTGATAAAATCCTAAACCAGGTATTGTGTGATCACTTGTTCTTTGATAATCCATTTATATCCAGCATTGGAATATGGTGGAAATTGGGAATTTCCTGCACAAAGGGCCACATAAACTCTTACTAGCACAATCCTGTCTTGAAGGCAAAATAGACCTAGAGGAATGGGAGGAAAAGGGTACAGAGGGAAACATACAAACATCAAGTGACTTAAGGTCATAGCAGGAATTTGTGCCAGAGCTGGGAGCTGTAGATTGTCTAAAGCCGAGTCAATGGGGACTCTGTCATGGGGTTGTCTAGTCTTCTAAAGATGTCCTTTTTACCCCCCAGTGAAAAGTACTATTTGTCAATCTGTTTACTCAGTGCCCATTAATGTCTGTAATGATAAATATTACTTTATCATTTTAATTCTGCTGTATGGTCACTTACCACAGTGGGCAGGATTCAAGTGGTTATTTTTGTCTTCTTTTCCTTTGAAAAAGCCCTTAAGGTCAGAGTTGAGGCACAGCGGTGAAAATAAGGAAACCCAGTTCTGCCATTGCTTGTGCCATGCCTGTTTGGCAGGCAGACTGCCGTATCCACAATCTCCTGGGATGTCAAAGGAAATGTAAAGAATGGCAATATGCTATAGAAATTTCAAAGATCAGTTTGCTTCAGAGATCACCCTGCAAAAAAAAAAGATGGGATAGTCTAAGGCCTTTAAAGAAAATTAATGTATTGGCTCTGATTTTTTCCGTACAGCATTAATACAGGGCTTGATGCTGCAGCACCTCATGTATGCTGACTGGTATCTCGGACACATATATACTGGGTCTGGTTGGGATGGAGTTCATTTTCTTTCGCAGCCTATAGGGTGCTGTGTTCCTGATTTGCAACCAAAAGTGTGTTTATAACACGACAGCATTTTACCTGTTGCTGAAGAGTCCTTACACATTGTCACAGCCTTCTCTGTTTCTCCCTCTGTCACCCTCCAGCAGGTAGGATAAGTGTGGACAAGAAGCTGGCAGGGACCACAACTCTGACAGCTGACATGACCTGACGGAGGCGGTATTCCGTGCTATTTAACGTTGTGCTCAGCAATAAAACTGGAGGGAGCACGGGTTAGCACTTACAAGCAGTTTGCGGCACTGTATTGGTTGGTGTGTTACCAACGCTGGTTTGGTCCCAAACACAAGATGCAGCACTGCAAAGAAAACTTAACTCCATCCCCAACAGCCCCAGTACAGTTTGTGGTCTCACCTTGTTTTTGCTGAATGCAGAGTTCTGGGATGATACCCCTGGGTCATGTCAACAAAGAAATGCATAGCAATTAGAAGTGCAGGACCAGTTTGGGGCTGGGGTGGGGTCACACACAACAACAAAAGCCACCTGCAAGCAACCAAAACCCAAACTATGCACAATCCTTTAAACAAAGTGCCCTAAACCTAGCTGGGGGGGGCTTGGCATGGTAGATTACCGGTATTCTATTTCGTAGCCTAAAACCACATGTTTAGTTTTGAGCCTACTTGCAGAAATGAATTAGAGGAAAGGGTGGAAGAGAATGGGGGATTTGTGAAACAGTTGTTATGCACCAGCTGGGTCTCTTTCATTCTGTTCCACTTATAATGTGATCAGATTTCTGTCTCTCACAGAATCACAGAACATTAGGGGTTAGAAGGGACCTCAAAGGACGATCTAGTCCAACCCCCTTGCTAGAGCAGGATCACCTAGAGCAGGTCACACAGGAACACGTCCAGGCGTTCTCCAGCCGATGAATCCAATTTCATTAGAAACTCAGTTTTCTGAAACCTGTGTTCCTTTCTCCTCACCTTTGAAGCTTCCTCTTAATATAATTCATTTACACATTTGACTGTCTTTTCCTTCATTGTCCTTTTTTATCTGTCTGCATTTCATTCACTTGCTGAGTGGCCATTTTTCCCCACAAGGTCTATATCAGTACAGTGCCACCAGTGCAAGACATTCCAGTGATGTATTGCACCTATACATCATCAAAGCAACAGGGGTTTGATAAACAGCTTTCTAATACATCATTAGATCATCACTGATGGCACTTTGATGATGTATTATATTAGGACATCATCAGAGCACTGTCATTCTAGTGATGTATTTATAAACAGATGGTGCTGTCATGCAAGAAAGAAGGGGAAGCAGAAGAGAACATTTCACTCTGTTAGAGTACAAAACGTGTCCCCACGATTCATTCAGTGAGATTAAAGACAAAGACCCTCTGAAGGCACAATTGGCTCATTAGGTGCGTCCGCTCTTAAGTCCATTGACTTCTCTGTCCAGCACCTGGCAAGCAGGTAGAGAATCTTTTGTGGCCAGCAGTACACAGAGCTCTTTGAAACGTATTTTCATGCTCATTTTCACTTGATCGTAAAGTTAGGGTTCCGTATCATTTTTCATAGCTGCGTGTTTGCATGTATAATTAAAATGAATTTTATTTGATGCAGACATAGTAAAATTGTATTTCTAGCGTAGGGTGTTGTGTTGAAACAGTCAAGTCAAAAGACTCCAGCAGCAGCAACAGATGCTCTTGGCACGCCACTGGACATTGTTTACTCCAGAAGCTCACTAGAATGTTTTCCCATAATTCTGTAGGATTGTTTTCTCCCCTCAAAACCATTGCTTTGAATGCTTTTGAAGCTTCAGGACAATATATTGATGAATCTTTCACGTTCCTAAGAATAATCCTGTTGTGAAATACTTGTTCCTGTTAAGTAATCTTCCTCTGTAGTAGGGACAAAATGTTTTAGGTACAAAAAAGAAAGGAACGAATTATCATTTTAAATTTTAAGAGATACAGATCTTGTTCTGTGGAGAATCATAACTGCTAAGATAATTATTAAATTTACAGTCAGTATGAACTGTTCTGAAAGCCGTCTGTGTAGATTGCTAGATAAACTCTTCTGTTATCATTTCGCCGAAATGAATAGGATCATCAACACCTTCACTTGCTGCTCTAGTGCATCTGTTGCTCTTGTGTTGTCTTGTTGAACCGCACTGTTTAACTGCTTGTGCTGAGGAAGTCTTTTCACGTTTCTTTTAGGTGAGGAAACTGAGAAAGACAAAGATTGAGTGAACCGTCCAAACGACACAGAGGTTTACACGGGGGCTAACAAACTCCAAATACTCTCAGCCTTGGTCCAAAAGGAAATTGATGCAGCAGGTAGGCCGGTCTCATGCCATGATGTATTTACAAAGCTACGATTTGGGGTGACTGTGATGAAATATGATCAAAGTTCTTATCTAATGTTATTGTTGAACATCAAGTTTGGACATCTGGTTTTCGTACATTGTCGGTAGTGTTCTCCCTTTCTCCAGTTAAAAAGGCACATATTTTTAGGAAGACATTTTTCGAGGTACTTCACAAAATTAGTCATCAAATTGAAAATTGTTCCCCCACAAAAGATACACTTGCAAATATATAATATATTTATAAACAAACACCCTATAAAAGTAATTATCACATAAAATGTATTTAAAATATCTAGCTGTACCGTAAGAGGACAGGAGGTGGTTCGCAGTGAGACTTGCTTTCCTAATTGTGTCTTTTTCCTATTAGAGGAAAAACTTACTGGGCAAGAGGGACTTCAAGGTTAAACACCATTTCATTTTGCCCACTGAGGAATTTGCCGTGTGGAATTGTAGACGAATCCGTGCTTTCTGAGAAAGGGCACTCCATCAAAATGGCATGCAGGGCAGCGGGTACATTTACAAGGGGGGGAAATGTACGTGTTTTCTTCAGTAAAACTTTGTCAAAAGGAACATAAGGGTGGTGCATAATCAGAACAGGAGCCAGCACAATCTAGTCTCTATCTAAAACTTTGTGAGATCACTGGCAGTGTGGGGTATCATTTGCTTTAAGTAATTATTGTTCTAGATCTTGTACTCCAGGATGCTTTTTAAAGTCACAGAATAGAAATAATTTTGAGACAGTGAATGTCAGAACTGAAATACATGAGACAGACATTAGGAAAGAAGGAGATACTGCTATATCAATTCCACAGATGAACAACTGAGCACAGAAAATTAGAGTATTTTACCTAAGGTTTCTGGAATACTGCATCCAGCTCTGGAGCCCTCAGCACAGGAAGGACAGGGACCTGATGGAGTGGGTCCAGAGAGGGCCACAAGGATGATCAGGGGGCTGGAACACCTCTCCTATGAGGACAGGCTTGAGGGAGCTGGGATTGTTCAGCCTTGAGAAGAGAAGGTTCTGGGGAGACCTAACAGCCACCTTCCAGTAGCTGAAGGGAGCTTCTAAGAAGCCTGGACAGGGCCTGTTTACAAAGGCCTGGAGTGAAAGGATGAGGGGCAATGGTTTTAAATTAGAAAAGAGAGGATTTAGACTGGATGTAAGG
>JAAGNO010015352.1:151455-167793 GCA_033439905.1 Ceryle rudis
GAGCAACCTGCTCTAGTTGAGGATGTCCCTGCTCTCAGCAGGGGGGTTGGGCTAGATGACCTCCAGAGGTCCCTTCCCACCCAGACATTTCTATGGTTTCTGTGATTCCTGTGTCTGTAGTAGAGCTGAGACTTATTGATGAGAAGACAGGCAGATCTTCAGTGTTTGGTTCTAGTGTCTCCACTGTAATTTCATCTTGTTGCTTGGGGTGTGTGTGTGTACACAGAGGGAGGAAAATCTGAATTAATGGTGTACTGCGGCCGTACTTCTTCTCATAAGAGTCTCTGACCTGGGGAACACTAAAGCATTCCCAGGTCTTCAGGGCAAAAATTGTGGTGTTAAACTCACGACCTGGAGCAAGGTCCTGTTAAACTGAGCTTTTGCTGAATCCTTGCTGCATTGAGGGAAGGCTTTGAAATGTATTAACATACTGCATTTGACCAGACCTGAAACCAAGTCACAGAAGCCACCAGTAATGCCAACAACATGTGGGGGTGCATTGGCAGGAGTGTAGCCATAGGCCAAGAGAAGTGACTCTCCACCTCTGCCGGGCGCTCAGGAGAGTACGTCTGGAGGGTTGCGTGCCATTTAGGGTACTAGATAGGCAGTAACAAACTGGAGCGAGTCCAGCTAAGGGCTACCAAGATAGTCAGGGGGCTGCAGCACAAGACCTAAGAGGAGAGGCTGAAAAAGCTTCCTTTTATGAAGAAGACCTTGAGCTACTGCAGTGGCTCTTCAGGGACAGTTCAATATGCCTGTTGTGTAGCTTTCTTCCCTAGAGGTGCTGTTCAGTTATCTGGGGATTCAACCAGTATGATACGAAAAAGGGAAAATTACCTTCCTGCTGTGTTTGGTAGAAATGGTGGATCTTACACTGTGGAGATTTGCTGGCCAAATAGGAAACGGAAAACTGTGGGTATATGCAAGTCTTGTGAAATTCCCTGAACCTTGGCATTCGGAGAAGGATAATTTTGGTTTTTTGAAGATAATGAAAAGTACTGCTTGGTAATCACTATTTAGCAGTGTTTTGTGCTCAGAGAAGGAAAAAAAACTGGTGCCAAAACTAGTTAGATTTATGCAGCCATTAAAATTGAAAGTAGTGAGGTATTCTGTACTTGCTGCTTCGTCTAATGGGGGGAAGCAACTTCTTTTAACACCGGTGAGCATTTTCCACTTGAAAGGTCTATCGGCTTGAACTCCAGTGTATAAGCTGGCTGCCGTAGGACTATTCAAAGAGTGCAGCAGGGTCTGCATTTCTCTCATTTCTCTTTCTGTGTAGCATTCTACAGCAGCCATGACATTGCTAAGAAGAGCAAGCAGGGTCATCTAAGTCACAGTAGCAACCCGATTAGGTGGGTTTAATCACACAAATGTTTCTCGCTCAGTAAGGAGTGGGGGATGGTTGTCTGTAAATCCTCCAAAAGTCAGGTTTAGGAGAATGTTGTGACAGCTATTGCTACAAAGAGGAATAACGTGATGTAGTAGAAACCGATTCCTTTCAGGAGGAAAGAGTCTTAATGCTAGCAAAAGAACCCTATAGGTCATTCAAGCTTTTGTTTTTTCCCAATTACAGATGCTGTGGTCATCTTCTTTTAAGATATATTCATATATTAAAACCCAAGATTTGCTCAGACCAAATAGAAACTGCCATCAAGTAGGAATATCTGACTAGACATCATGGGCCATCTGCTTCTTTGGGTTACAGTCTACCTGTTGTACATAACTAAATGTACACATTAGTGTAACCGCATAACCAAATGGAAAAAAATCAGCTTCGAGGAATTGATGAATATAGGAGCATAAAATAGTGCTAGAGCCTGCGGTCCGGATACCTCAGTTTGGGGCGAGCCTGTATTTTATGCCCAAGAGTGAAAATGTATCTAAAGAAAGCACAACATTTTCTAATTATTCATTTTACCCCTTGGAAATTGGGAGGGGTAGCAGTGTTAGGCTACTTGAAATAGATAGGTTGCTCTGAAGGCAAAAGTTTCAAACAATATGCAGATTTCTGCTAAGGGAAAAGAGATAGTATTCTCTGGTAGACAGAAGTACACCACGAGGTGCAAGCACTTCCCTTTTCTTGGCACTCTAACTCAGATTTGTGATATTCTGTCCAGCCGTGGACCCCCAGAACAAGATGTTGATAAACTTGATCAAGCCCACAGATGAGCCCCACAGTACTCAGAGGGCTATAAGGGAGGCGAGCCAAGGGGAAGAGGCTCCACTGAGAAAACTTAAAGGTGGCTTTAAATTTATAGCTGTAGCCTTTCTCTGGAGTTTTCTTGGATAAATCAGTCCTAAACCACTTTCAAGAGCATTCTTTCCGAATGTTCCGTTGGTTGATATGACCCAGTGTTTTTTACTCAGTTGAAATGGAAAGCTTTCCTTTTTGAAACAAAGAGTTTTAAATAAGAAATCCAAAATTTTTCTGGCATGTAGGCAATACAGAAATATCTCCAATATGGATATCTGAGGTTGTGTGTGAGAAGATTGAAAAGATATTTTCATGTTACGTCTGCAGAATAGAAAGCTGAGATATTTAGAGCCATGCTAGCAACTGTCCGCTTCAAGAGGCAAGTGTTATTTAATACTAGTTATGAGTAAAACAAAGTAATTTGTTATTCTCAACTTGTCTCATTTGGTTTTTATCCAACGTACGATGGTTCCATAAGCTTTCACTAATTATTTTCTATATTGATCCAAGATGAAGAAATAAACTCCTTTCTGGTCTTTTGCTTTAAAAATGAATGTGTTGGAGGCCTTAAGTACTTTTTCAGATACAGAAGAACATTTATATCACTGTAAGAATAAAAGAATAGATCTGAAATGTTGGTCAGCCAACTGCGTGTGTCGAAATTAGAAGTGGAAATGGAAATCATGTATTTTGTTACTGCAAATGGGACAGACAAAGGGAAATCATGCTTTCTGTCAGAAATGTGAAATGAGATTGATACTGGGTGGTATTCCATTATTTCAAGATGCCAACAGTTTTGACAGTCCAATTGCAATTACCAGAGATAGTGGCTCAGCAAATTGAGAAAGAAATTAGGTTTGATCGCATGAGAGAGAGCAAGCCATAAAGAGCCCTCCCTCCCCCTTTTTAAAGGTATGTAGATTTGCCAGTAAGCTTTTTCCTCAAGAAAAGGAGAGAAAGGGGGAGTTAAAAAAAAAAATAAAAAAAATCATAAGTCGGAGAAATCTCAGGCACTATGGAAATTCAGGCAAGTTCATCGCCTTCCCTACAAATAACGTCGATAAACACTTCCAGTACTGTGGCCTGCTGTTCTGTGTCACGTCTCATTCTCATCTAGGGCCAGGCTCAGGCTAGCTCCTTGTCCTGCCAACATACTCTGTCAACTCAAACAGCAGCACGGAATCTTTTTTTCTACTTTAGAAACCATCATCTTGATGAATTGGTTTCCCTTGTTGACATGTGGAGGTTTTATACAGTTCCTATAGAGATCTTTACGGTTATCGGTAGCATTTTTTTTTCAGAAATTTCTTTGGGGGGAAATGGAAGGTTTATTCCATGGTTGAATCAGGAACAAATAACAATGACACATATGGCAAGACACATTATGCAGTTGCAAGTATTTAGGAATCTAAATAGACTTAGTATTTTACACTGGGTCTGCAGGACTGCTGTAAAGAAAAAATAGATCCTCTTGACTTCCCCCCCCCCCGTAATACCTTAAAAGGTATTCTAATAGTTTTGATCCTGGCATTGGTAAAAGTTAAATGTAAAGATAAAATGCAGTGTTTGTCGTGGAGAGTGGGAGAAACCCTGCAAGCCAAAAATCAAAGCTGAAGCAGATGCCATCCTTTCCAGGCCAGCTGAATTTAACACTCATTGCTATGTATTTAGGGAGGTTGTTTTGTTAAAGACTCGTAAAAGTCTACCCTACTGCCAAACAAAATAATGATCATTCTGTTGTCCAAAGAGATAAAAATACAATATTAGAGGCATAAAAGCACATTGTTGCATCGTTGCATGCGAGCTGCTGCTGTTGTGGTTCTGTAATGTATATCATTTGCTGGTCAGTTGCTATACGAATGCATTTTTGTGCTGTATTTTAAAGTCCGAATTTAACGTCGCCTTTTGAACCTAAGTGTTGATGATCCACATCTAATGTGTCTAACTATGGGCTTAGATGTATACGGTTAGCAAACAGTTTCATGACTGTTCATTTCAAACCAGGATTTATGCATGGGGCTTGATTTCTCCTCATAAGTGAGCAGAGGATCTAACTGATGTAGAACTCTGCAAATCTCTCTGCCTCAGATCTCTGGTGCCCTGTGCAGGCCCCAAAAGGTCTTGGGAATGTGGTGAGCCACCCCTGAGAATCAGGTTTGTAATGGCCAAATTTCAGCTCATTTTACTTTTGTCATGGACTATTAATTATGGCTTTACAAGCACAGCCTTTCCTTAATATGATATGGGATTTTGAAGGCTTGTGCAATTAAATGGGCACACAACGATCAGTAGATGCTACAGTTTAGCGGAGCACTATTTATTAACTTGTAAAAATTGCAATCCAAGGAAATGTTACAGAAAATATGGAAAGCTTTGGCTCTGCCTCGGTGGTGACAAGCTCCTGGATCTCGCTAATTTTGAGCAAATTTGTTTTCCCGAGTAATCTCTCTGAAAAGTAACAAACAAACCAACCCCAACCAACAAAAAAAAAAGGAAAAGGCAGTGCTGTGGGCCTCCCCTTCCCGAGGCAGAACTAGCAGAAACCACAGGTGAGCATTACATTGTAAAGAGAAATGGAGCAGACATCTGCAGGCGTGTTGTTGGGTGAGTGAAGCACCCGCTAATGCTGAACGCAGGACAGTTTATCTGTTCTTTAACAGCCTGCATATTCTCGGAAACGTGGGTTTCCGATTGCCTCCCAGTACGGCAGAAATAACCGTCTAATGAAAGAAGTAGGCTTTAAATGTCATTAGGCATAATAGAAAGGTCATAATTACATGAGAATGCCGTGTGGTCATGCAAGACATCAAAGTAGGAGGTGGTTTTGCTGTAGCATTTATGTAGCCTCCAGGGACCCTTATTCTTTAGGAATATTGTAACTCATTACACCGTTAGCATCAGCTAAGCCCCTTTGTCACCTTGGCAGTGGGGGTACCTTTGCAGGTAGTTCTCTTGAAGACTGAGAAGTGTATGCAGTTTTTGTATGAGAGGTTGGGGGTGGAGGGTAGGTGGCTGTGAATCCGCAGTCAGCACCCCTCTTTGTTCTTCTAACCACCTCTTTTTCTCTGTGAGGAGTTAAAACTTCGATTTCTGAGGCAGCAGGCTACTGCGGCGTGAGGTGGAAACAGAAACCCCACCTTCAGCAGCAGTTAAAGCAGGCAGTGCAATTCACCGAAGAGAAGCAGCAATAGCAGGTTTTTGACATACCAAGGCTGTGAGAGGGCTTCATTTGTCTTGGGAAGGAATTGTGCTCAGAAGAGTGGTTGTGCAGTGTACCCTGCTTCTGTCACAGTCTGTGTCGCTGTAGAAGGGGGCAACTGCAGGGAGCAGTGACAAAAACAGGCACAGTTTTGGTCACGGGAATTAAGTCAATTCCTTATAAGTACCAAAAGTTATGCTAATTGACCATCACAATAACGACGTGAAGAATTAGTTCTGAAACACAAGGTGTAAAGTCTGTTAAAGTTATAATCAATTAAGCACGGGTTTATTACAATACCTTAGGTTCTCTATTTACTTACAAGGTGACTTATCCTGACTTCCCAGGATACATTTTTTGTCCAAATGCTTGTACAGTAGTTAAACTAGCAATCAAAAAATTGCTGTAATTTGCGGTTCCAGCACGATCTGAAAATGGCAGGGGATGATCCATTACACGCATGTATAAAAAGACACAGCTTTTGCAACTGTGTCAGGGTAACTCCCGCTTATTGCCCTTTATTGACCTTTCTGTGTCAGGGAGTTCCCTTTATAACCTTTTTTCATTTATCTGCCTGCCCACCACAGTCCTTTTCTGAAGGACTAAGGGAGGTAGTATTAAATGCCTCTCAAAAGCTGTGGATACAGAATAGAGGTGATATAACAGAGGTGGGTTTTCACCACCTTTAGATAAAGGAGAAACTTGCAAGTGTGTACTTTGGGGGTTTTAATTTGTTAATACAGAGTCTCCTCTGTTTGAAGAAAATTATCAGAACCTTACTGGTTAAGCATTATGCAGGATGTCAGTGGGAGGTTGTTTTAGTAACCTCAAAAGGTCCTTTCTGGAGATGTTTTAGTGTATCTGACAATCTTCTCTAAAAATGACCAGATGACCTTCACTATTAACATAGTACACCTGTAGGTTTCGTCAATATGCAGAAGAAATAAGTATATTCTAGACTAGGAACGTGTTGCTATCTAAAAATTAGAGGATCAGTTGTAATACCTATCGTATGCTACATTCCTCAGTATAAACTTTACATTTATCATTTGCTTTCTTTAATTTATTTCCAGATTATTAAACTCTAGAGTTACCAGTTTTTCTCAGGTGGTCTTTTGTTTGTGTAGTGTGAAATTCACAGAATCACAGAATGTTAGGGATTGGAAGGGCCCTCAAAAGATTGTCTAGTCCAACCCCGCTGCTGGAGCAGGATCACCTAGATCATTAACATGAGCACGTCCAAAACACCCAGGCCATGGAAAGAAATATATATTGATGTATTCTGAAATGGAATGAACTACAATATACAGGTGATATACAGGGACAAGAAGATTCTGGTTCCTCAGCGTTCTGATTGGCCACTGGTGGCGTAATGGTGCATTATTAAGTGATAATTATTTTATTATTGTGTTTAAAAAGAGGTAAATGGTTTGTGAATCAATGCACGAGGAGACCACAAAACAAGTTGCTTATTGATTCACAAACTGTATTCAAGTTTGCTGCTCAGAAGAGAAAACAAAACAAATCTACTCCAGAGAGTGTTCATGAGGATAATAATTTTGAAAGCATGGAGTCTGAATTTAGATTCTGAATTGGCTCAACTCTGAAATATGCTTTGCACTTTAGAATACTGAATTGCAACACGTGAACCGAACCATGGAAGACAATCCATACCATACCTTTCTCTGCCGTTGACTTTTGTTAGCCGTCGGGTTGCAGGGGTTCAGTAAACTCTCATTTCCTTTCCCTCACTTCTGTGTTGTGTCACAAGTATTCTTGGGGGTTGGTTTGTTTGTTTGTGGTTGGGGTTTTGTTGGCTGGTTTTTGTTTTATATCATACAGTTAAAAGAGCTGCCTTTTTGGCAGCGGATATTTAAAAGTTGGCGCAGTCAGAGTAGTAGACAGCCCTGTTTCCACTTATTCAAAAGGTGGAGTATTAAAGAGCGTAAAATTGTTGGCCTACATTAACATGGAGTGATGGATCAGCCCTTTGGTCTCATGCACACAACTTCCACTAATACCAGGCATACTGCGCTGGAGTATTCCACCAGTGTAATTTATCACAGGGCTTTGATTTTGCAGATCAGTGTCTTTGAGAATTCATATCCACAGACAAGTCACTGAAGCTTAATCAATCGCTATCCATCTGCTGAACAGACAAAATCTCATTTACAAGGTACTGCAATTTAGCTTATACGTTGGAAACCCTTAGAAAAAAGCGACAACAATGTCAGTTTAGCTTGCAAATAAAATTAGAATAGGCAACACAGAAACAGATACTGAACTTAAGTGGGGTAACACAGTGAATCATCTTCTCTCATCAGGATGCTTGAGTTTTCATGGCTTAATGACACAATTAAAAATATCCCAAACCCCTCTTTCCCTCCCAAGTCTTATTACATCCTACATTAAGAGAAAGTTTGTGTAAAACTAACCCATCTGAAAGAGGGAAAGAATTGAGTACTGTCTAGTATCTGAGCACTTTAGGTAGAGTAGAAACATTTTTATTCAAGGCCAAGGTGTAGTTGTGTTGCTGTCTATGTCTTCGATGCCTGTTTTTCCTTTCATAAGGATCACTCGCGCATTTGAGGGCCTTCACAAACCGCTGCTTGCTTGTGTTCAGCAGTTTGATCTCTTGCATGTATTGTGTAGGGATCGCTACAAAAAAAAATAGGAACCTATGGAAATGTCTTACTCTGTTTCCTTTAGAGAGGTTTTAAATCTAAGCACAATTCCAGGAAATGCATTAGCAGATGAGGTAACTCTAACAGTTAAGAAAAAATACAATCTTTTAGCAACCAAACGATAAATGCCTTGGGTTTGATTGTATATAAATGCAAGGTGGGGGTTTATAAGGTGAAGATAATCTCACAAATGTGTATTGTATTCTGCACCCAAACCAGGCAGGATTTGAATGGCATTATCATGTACTGATCAGCATCTCTTGCAAACTCCTCCTTGTAATCAGCAGGAATTTTAGGAAGCTTAAATAAACAATATAAAGCTGTAAATTTCAATATGAGATGATAACTTGATTTTTCGCATCCAGACACTTGTGCGTGGAGTCCAAAGCATGAATAATTTTACTGTAGAGTCTTTCAATTATTCATGTGCATAAGGATTTTCAGGATTGAACCTTTATTTTCATTTTGATAGTGGCATTTTTTTGGGTTTTTTTTCGATACAAGCCAAACATAGTAGATTAATTCCAATTTATTGCTTCTTAGTGAAAAATGTTAAGTTTATTTTACTTCAGCATTTTATTTATTTTTGTTTTATTTAAAGCTGTATGAGTAATGCTGCAAGAATACTGAAGACTCTCATGTTTAGACCAATTTGCAGAAAAAATAACCCAATTAGGGAAACTTTTCTAACAGTCTAAGAATTATAACTTTTAGCTCACAAATAGAGTCTTCCACTGTGAGTTTTATTGAGCTAAGAGCTACAGGATTGCAAATATTTTCTTAAAAAGAGGGGAGGAAAGAAAAAAGGAAAAAAGAATGCTAGCTCCTTTGCGAGAGTAGTCACTGTCACTCTGGGCAGTGACACTCTGGCCTGTTGTACTGCTACTTCAGATCTAATGGTCCCTCTGTAACACAACAGAGTGAGCCTGCCTCTTCCTCTTCCCCTTTGAATTTCAGAAGTGTTGGAAGTCTTGACTGTCTCTGCAAGTAGAACTTCTTGTCTTCACTGGTGCCTTTTTGTCCCCAGCTGCAGTGCTGGTTTAGTGCCTCTTGCTGAGAAGACAGTTAACAGTATGTTAAACAAGACCTGAGCGTTTACCGAAGGTTGAACATCTTGCTCCGTGTTTTCAGAAAGAGTACTGACCTTGACATGTTCTTTCTCAGTTGTTTTCCTAAATCAACACTTAGGTTCTTCCAGTCTTAAGTCAGGTTTAGCAGGTACTCCCACCATATCTTTGCATTAGCATCATGTTCTTAACGTCACTACAAGTCCCTGGTTTATCCATTTTATGACAAAGGGAGGCTGAACTTTTTCTCCACAACAGCAACCACGGTGATCTTTCATGAATCTGTTCCTCACTGAAAATCTGATTAATCTCTTAACAATTGTAAACAGGTCACTGCTGTGTCTGTCTGACGCTTGTAAAGCAAATGACACACACTCATGAGTATGGTATTTTTAAATCACGCAGTAATTGTAGGACTAGCAGTATTCTGTATTCTCTCCCCTACAACAGACATTTGTAACAACAATAAGAATCGCAGGATCCCAGGATATGCTCAGTGGAGATATTTTGCTGAAACTTGATGTATAATACTTTGCTTTTAAATTCTTTATCAAAAAGATACAATGAGGAAGGAGTAAATTTTTGTGGGAAATGACTTACTGTCAGAGTTAGTCAGGAAAAATCATTCAGCAGAATTATGCAGTTCAGTTCCAGGTTTTCTCTGCCCTGGGTACAAACTGAACATGAAAAAGTGAGTAATGGCATCTTACGTGATTCTGTGTGGAAGTAATTGTCTATAGATTGATTATGATCGGAATATTAGGGCACTCAACATTCAAATCACGTATTTTGGTTACTACATGTTTTGAACTGAACCCAACACGTTTCTGAGCCCAACATTGTCCCTGTTTCTATTTACTTTTCCTCACAAAGCCGTGTTAATAGCACTAAGCTTGAACCTTTTGACACTCCAGCATATCACGTGGTGTTCGGAAATGCATCCATTACATGATGATTTATTTCTAAATCATTAAGCAGAATGTGCTTTTTGTGTCGGTTTACAGATACATCAGTAAGTAGTAATGACTTTTATCTCACTGGAGTCTGTGCTTGGAGAGCTTTTGGGCGTGCGTCAAGATTTTATAACCATGATGAACTTAGATTTTTACAGGTGGGAAAATCAGAGGCAGACTTTTTGAGATCTGTCAATCGAAAGTAACCATTTTATGAAAACTCTGGAAAACAGTTGAACATTTACAACTGATAACTAGGCTCAACGACTAGTGTCACTTGGCAGATTTTTGTGGTTACGTTTAGTATCCACTCTTTCTTTCTCTCAGAGTTTTTGGTAGCGTGTTTCAGCTTTTAAAGATTTATTTGCAGTCTCCATAATTCTTAACATTTCATATACTCTAAATGGCAAATTAGATCCACAGTGACAGAGATTTCTCCTCTGAGTCCATGTGGTATTCATTATGAAATCAGCCCAACTGTGACTCGGTTATAGTTTTTTCATGCATTTTTTCCCCAAGATGCAGTGTTATATATTGCACTGGTTCAACTCTGTGTGTTATCTGAAATTGCTGTTGACTAAGGCATCGTATATAGGCACGGCAAAGACCTGCCTATATAAACTTTAAACACAGCACTTGTACATTTATCTTGCTTAAATTCCCCATACTCTCTTCCTCTTCAGTGCCATACTTGAAATTCTCTCTGCTCACTTTGTACAAAATCTGTTACAAGTATTAATTACATTAAGCAGAGTAATTATTATTTTTTGCTCAGGAATTCAAGCACTCCCTTTATAGTCACCTCAAAAAAAAAAAAAAAGCAAACTTGATAGATGGGATTCTTGAGAACACTGAAGAGCAGCACAATATACTGTGTCTCAGTCTCTTAGATCAGACTACTTCCTTTACTTCCATTCAAGTTACTGTAGGACTGCAAATATTTCTCGTGATTAACTTCTGAACAAGCAGTACACTGATAGTTATAATTTAAAACTTACATATGCTCTGTAGGTGAAAACAGGAATAGGTAACTGCGCATGGACTGGAAAGTGGGATAGTGTTTGATGTTGAATTGAATGAGACCAAAACGTTTCTGTATAACCGTAGCTGTGTACATGCATATGTATGTATGCATGCATACATTTTTTTTTCCCAGCAGGTTCATTTAAGTTAGGTTGCCGTGAGGGTTTCTATAGCGTACTCCTCTTTTGTTTCCAGACCTACCCGTCTCTCTTGTATGTTTAGCAAGTTGTGAGCTGCATCGATTGCAGCAGGCTCTTTCCCAGAGAATTGCACAAGTTTCAGTACACTTGGTATTTTAGTACCATGCCTGGGAAGGAGAGAGAGGGAGAAGCCATGGCTGAAATGCATTTCCAAGGGCTCTTTTATCACCTCTCTGGCACAAATGTCAATTCAAGCCATTTTTTACCGGCTGGAAATCTGGCCTCTGATTATCCTGCTTGCCGAAATGCTTCTGCAAAATGGGTAGTACTTCAGATTTTCTGATTTAAATTAAAATTTCCTTCCCCTGCAGTTTTATATTGCAAGCAGAATGCAGAATATAGTGTGCTTGGAACGGTGGTATACAGAGGAGCACACATGCACACACACACACACACACCAGTGTTTTATGCATGCTGATGCCTTGCACAAGGCAGAAATGAGTAACTTAAACAATACAATAAATTTTACTGAGACATAGATACAGGTCTTTCCTGGCTTGTCCATAAAGTGAAAAATATGGAATGATTTGCTTCCCCTTTAAGGAGGTTATTAGCTTGCTTGTATCTACCAGAGGAATAGAGGTTCACACAGTCTCCCATTATTCACCAGGTTTTTAATCTTGATCCCTGGCTTCTGCGATAAGTTATTGCTGGGGACTGGAATTGCTTGGGGAGTGATGCAGGTGCCTGAGGGCCAGCAAGTGGCTCTGTTATGAGAACTGGCTCTAACGATTAATGGTAGGATGCAGTGCACTGCTGCTGACTTCATTGGGAAATACAACATTGTTAATTTTAGCATTATAAACTCCCGGCACTGCAAGAGAATGTGTCTGCCTCCAGGATGGTGAATTTGATAAGAAGGCTTTTCTGATAAGATATCTTGTACTCCCAGGGAAAAGCATTCATGTTTAATCAGGGAGTATTTAACTTGCAATCCAAATGTTACCAAGTAATATGTACAGGTCATTTTAAATTTGTGCTCTACAGTTCGGGTCACAACATTATAAATGAGTTTGTATACACACCGAAGAAAGAATCAATATAGCACTGCTCTTTACAAAGACTGTCATAAGCCAGGAAAAGTAAATATTTTTTTCACTCAAAAGGAGGACAGACTTTTTTAATGAATAGCAATCCTACAGGCAGATAAATAAACACACACAGCCTGGGAACCATCCTGTAATGCACTCAGCAACTTCCGCTCTTTCTGATATCAGTGTCTGTGATTTCCAAGCAAACCACCGAGGACAAGAGGGATGACATCCTCTCCCTATGGAATGCAGAAAACAGGCCTTAGTGCTACTGTGCAGTATTGGGGTAAGGGAAGACTATAGTCCTTGGCGTGCCAGTTCCTTCTTGAGGTGTTCACGGGATCAGCATGTACACTGCCATCTTGCAGAGACATTGGTGCTGGGTTTGGCTGGATATGGTTAATTTTCTTCATAGTAGCTTGTGTGGTGCTGTATTTTGGCTTTGTGATGAAAACAGCGTTGATAACACACCCGTATTTTAGTTATTGCTGAACAGCATTTATAGGGCATCAAGGGCTTTTCTGGTTTTCTGGCCAGACTTGCTGTCCTGCCAGCAAGTGGGCTGGGGGTGCAGAAGAAGTTGGGAGGGGACACAGCTGGGCCCAACTGACCAAAGGGATATTCTGTGGTCTGTGACATCGCGCTTGGCACTAGAAGTCACGGGGAAGGAGGAAGGGGTGCATTTCCCCATGATGAAATTCTTCCTTCATCTCAGTAAATACCTAATTTGTATCGAGGATCTTGTACAGTCTTGGCTCAGCCTCACCCTAAGTGTTCCTACTGATAACCAAGAAATCAAAGTTATAGTTAACCAATTTCAGAGCCTACGTTTTGCCATGACAGGTTGTTTTATAAGCCCTAAGCCATGTGCTACAGCACTTCTTCCCATCCTCTGGAAGAGGGAGGAATAGCAGGTTGATGTCTATCAACTCCAGTATTCATAACACAGAAGTAATGGCAGCCAGTAGTATCAGCTTAAGTAAAGTAGATGATGTAGTAAAAGCATGTAGCTAAGTGGATAATGGGAATGCCATCCTGAATCTCCAGAGAGATGGTAATCCATAGCAGTCGAGATGACTCAGAGGCCCAGAAGAAGTGCTTAGATGACTTGGATGTTAATGTGTGCAGACAGAAACTGCTGTGCGCTTTCCCCGATAGCCCGAAACGGTTGTATTATCTGTGTTGTATACACATCTGTTTGTCAGGCTGGGAGTATTCTTTGGCGTATTGTTGGAAATGCAATTTGTGCATTCACACAAAAGAACTTCATGGTTTAGTAAATGAGTAGCAGAGAGAGACAGGTGACTACATCAGGCGAATCTCAAAAAGCTGAAGGTTTACAAGTCAGCACAGGATGAAAGGATTGATCCAGGTTTGAAAACGGAACGTGTGCTGAAGTAGAACTGATTTCGAATCGCCTCGCATCTTGTGCAAAGATAAACAATAGTGCCTTGTGACTAAACTGCAGCATCTGATCAAAACAGTGGGAATGTTTCACACTCATTTTTACTGGCATAGTATTATACAATATACAAAGCCATTGGAACTCGGGCTGAGATCCTGTACACTGTTCCTTGTATCTTAGTCTCCTACAGGCATTAGAAGGACTTTTTTCCCCTCTAGTATGTACTTTGTTATATGTATCCTGTTTGTTTTTCTCCCTCTGAAGCAACAAAAATGAGCCATGAATGGGAACAGAACACGGATAGAGTAGGGAAGTGCTTTGAAGCAATACAGAACAACTTCTCTATCCTCAGTATCTGAGGTCAGGAATGAGGGCTGCTTTGGTCTGTGGCAGTGCTTATGTCATGTTCTCCCCTTCTTAGCCTTCTTCCTGCCCCAATCCACAACACTCGTCATGTTTCAGAGCACTTTGAAGATTTAGGCTTATAGAAGATGGAGAGTAGTTTGAGCTGACTTCATTTAGAGCTCTGTCTCAGAGTGTGTCTAGTTTCCTTAAGGAAAAAAAAAAAGTAATAAAGTGTTTACCTCTGACAGCTTTATTAAGAGACTAACACTAACTTTTATGTGATACTTGGGAAACTGATGAGCTAGGGAGCAACTCGTCCCTCAAAAAGGCTGTACCCTGACACTGGTTGCGCAGTGCAGGCCTAGTGCCATGCTTGGGGCAGACCTGTGCTGGTTGGAAGGCCTTCCAAAGGCCTTGACACCAGTAATATAATCAAAGACAAGTGTGCTGGCATAAAAAAGGCCTGGTGTAGTAAAGAAGGACTGGGGTAAATCTGAAACATGTCAATGTGCTTCATTTCTCTGCTAAAAAGTTTTGCCTTTCTTAGATTTAACTGGAAGCTTAACAATTGAGAAGCTGAGCAGAACACAGTGATTAGTATTCAAGTTCTAACTTGACTGAATTATGATCCTGTTTGGGGAACTGAGGCAGGCTACAGCCACCCCAGCACCTCAGGCAGTAAGGAGTATCTGTCCTTTTCACCTACTCAGTGTGGGCGGAGATACCTAAATACGTGTTGGTTACTTCACAGCAGCTGAGCTGTGGTACTTTCCCTGTTTCACAAATATGAGGACGAGCAGAACATTGCTGCCCGAGTGGGAAACACGGCTCTAAAGGTATGTCATGTAGATGCTTATGTGCCCAAAGGCCGTGCCACTGAAGAACATCAAAACAATGAACAGGTAGACAAGGCTGCCAAAATTGAAGTAGCTCAGCTGGACTGGGAGTGTAAGGGTGAGCTATTTATGGGCCTATGAAACGTCAAGACATCTAGGGGGAGATGCACCATACAGATGGGCTCATGATTGAGGGGCAGACCTGACCATGGAAGCCATCACCCGGGTCACTCACAAATGTGAAACATGCTGCAGTCAAGAGAGCCAACCGAGTAAAGTCCCCCTGGAATAGAGGGCAGTGGCTGGGTTTTCGATATGGCGAGGCCTGGCAGAGTGGCCTACTGCCACCAACACACCAAGGCAAGCGCTACTTATTCACCATGGTGGAAGCAGCTACTGGTTGGCTCAAAGCATACCCTGTAAATCATGCCACTGACCGAAACACCATCTTAGCCCTTGAAAGGCAAATTTTGTGGAGACGTGATACTCCTGAAAGGACTGAATCAGACAACGGGGCACATTTCCAAAACAACCTGACCAACTCCTGGGCAAAGAAGCGTGGCATTTGGTGGGTGCATCACATCCTGTATCACCCACAAGCCTCTGGAAAGAGTGAAAGATATAATGGACTGCTAAAGGCTATGTTGAGATCATTGGGCAATGGGGGATGGAAACAACACTGTGATGTAAATTTGACAGAAGCCACTTGGCTGGTTAACAGCGGAGGATCTGTTAACCATCCTGGTCCCGCCCTAACAAACCCCCTACCTACTGTGTGAGCTGATAAGGTCCCTGTAGTGCGCACAGGGAAGTGGCTGAGGAAGGCAGTGTGGATTTCTCCTCTCTCGGGAAAAGGGAACCATTTGCGGGATTTGTCTTTCAAGGACCTGGGAAAAGTAATCTGTGATGTGAGTTGGATGCTGCAGGAAGTGATGTAGGAGGAATGACCTGAAGCGACGAAAAGCGGATTTTGCAAAGAACCAGATGAGTGCAGTGATGACCCAAATCAAACTGGTGTTGGTGCCCAGCAGTCAAACTTACTGCTTCTCCTGTCCCGAGCATCCATCCTCACAGATGCACTGCCTGTTTGTGAACATCTGGAGGAGCGGAGGAAGCCCATGTAACGGGGGAGTAATATCTGTTAAAGGACAGGGAATAGTAGCTAATGAGAATGAAATAATATGGATTGGGTGGGGGCTGAGCATGATGAAAATCATAGAATGGTAGGGGTTGGAAAGGAGCTCTGGAGGTCATTGAGTCCAAACCCCTGCCAATGCAGGAACACCCAGGGCAGGCCCCACAGGAACAGATCCAGGCGGGGCTTGAAAGTCTTCAGAGAAGGAGACTCCACAACCTCTCTGGGCAGCCTGGGCCAGGCTCTGTCACTCTCACAGGGAAGAA
>JAAGNO010015352.1:167893-181520 GCA_033439905.1 Ceryle rudis
CCTGGCCCCTTCTACTTGACACCCACCCTTCAGATATTTGTAAACATTCATAAGATCCCCTCTCAGTCTTCTCTTTTTTCCATCTTATTTTCTGTCCCTTGTCCTGCTGAGAGGGGGGGAGTGATAGAGCAGCTTGGTGGGCACCTGGTGCTCAGCCAAGGTCAGCCCACCACAGATGGTCAGTTTTCCATCTCTGAAACAAAGCTTTATAAAAATCTACATGCTACTCACTACCTGCCATGTAACCCAGTACGAGTACTGCTGCTCTTGCAGTGTCACGTGCATATGTTCATTATACTTCCGATACATGGTCGACAGGTCTTAGAGAGACAGAGGTCTTGTATCAGCACCAGAGTCCACTCGAGTCCCAGCGTATAATGGCAGCATTTCATCTTGAAGGCGCCCGGGCTACAAGGTGTTCCTTGTTTAAACCAAAGCACCAATTCTTTCATAGCCCACTTTTCCCGTATCAACTTACAAAGTGCATATCTGAGAAAACACTACTGTTCCGTGTAACCCTTTCCAAATGACAGAGAATTCCACCAAAGCAGTAATAACCCTTTCCCACCACCACCACTGCAAAACTGTGCGCTCTGAGTTTCGAGAGGGAGGGGCAGAATGTTTTGAGGATTTCATAGGCAGTATCTGAATGAATCCTGGCTCTAGTGTTCCACTGCGCTTCTGGGGCCTGATGTGCTATTAGAAATACCATTCTTCCCCTTATTTTCTTATTTAACTGATAAGATCAAACAACAACACAACTTCTACCTACTCAGGAATGCTCTTGATGGTATAAGACATAGCTTAGAATTTTTACCTTAGCAGACTTTATTGAATATTCTGTTCAGATGTCAGAGTAGTTAGGCAGTAATGCACTTTTCAGTAGGAACAAATTTAATCCAGTTTAGAGGAGACAATATATATTAAAATACAATTTCATAGCCCCTTGGATCCCAGTGGCGGCCGCCGCCTTTGCCAGCTCTGGTTTTCATGTTCAGCTATACAGTTGAGAAGCTGACGTTGTATTTAGCACCGGTAGGAACAACTGCACAAAGGTATGGCAGCGGAGGTGCAAGCTGTGAATTTCTGCTGAGGAGAGAAGCTGTATTTTTGGGAAACATTTCTACATTTGATATGAATGCTGCAAAATAGAAACATGCATCCACCTCAGAGCAGTCCCATACTTGTCCCTGTTCTTGGAAGTCAGGCTTTGTGAACTGTAAGAGCAGTTTTCTTGTACTCTTTTACACATGGGTAGTTACCATAGCTATGCATCAACAGGAGTATAAAATAGGAGCGAGACATGAATGGAGTTTTTCACTCGGAGAGAACTGTGTGAAGCCAAGAGGTTGTTTTCTTCTCCGTGACAGGTGTGTTCTGGGCTGGGGTGTTTGTATGTCACAAAGAAGCTGCAAAATGACAAACTGGGGTTACATGGGGATCTTTGCTGTGCCATACCCTGTGGCATGTGGAAAATAGTCTAATTTAGTTATTGATATAAAAAGGCTTGACACCCTGAGTTTCCTTTTTCTACTTGATTGAAAAGCCCTTACACCTCTCAAGGCATCTTCTCATGCAGAGTTCCTCATGGAAAATGGAGAAAAATCTTTGCTTGTAGGCTGTGATTCCACTGACCTATTTCAGATGTCCCTCTTTGGACAAGATGATCCATGCTCTAGTAGAGGTGTCAAGTGCCTTCCGCTGGTTATACCAGGATAACTACCTGAGGTGTCAACATCTACTTTGTACGCACCTAAGATTAGGCAAGATGAATCCCTTTGTGACGGAGTAATACGCTGTGAGTCAACACAGCACTGCTCCTCACAGTGGGAGGAACACAGGTGGTGTTTCAAGTGCTGGTTAACTCTCTATATCAGCGTGTCCCTGGAGGCATTTGTTGTCTCTCCTCCTTACATACTTGGGATCCTTGCCAAGAGTTGCACTGCTCTGTTATTTCTACTGCCAGAGTGTGAGTAGCTATATCATGCAGCATCCAGCAGAGAGTCTTATTTGTAGAGGCTTCTGCATGAACTTAGGACAAAACTTACTTGCGCTGTCAGCATCCTCTGTGATGCCGAGTGTTTAGAAGCAAATGTGATAAAGAAAGTAGAAATGCAATTAACAAAGACCAATAGATACAAAAGCCCAGAGCCTGTTTTAGCTACTATTTGTCGATCCAGGCTGCCATTGTCCTAGTGCTGAGACGTGGAGTTATTGCAAAGTCAATAGCAGTGGCATGGCTCTCGGTAATGATTTCAAGTCAGTCATGGTATCTGTGGAAAGTACTGCAGTCAGCTTCTGGTGCTCATCCTTGCTGTAAGGAGTTTTGAGGCAGAGTCTTTTCTCCTTGTTCCAGTGACGTAT
This sequence comes from Ceryle rudis, assembly GCA_033439905.1. Lineage (NCBI taxonomy): Eukaryota > Metazoa > Chordata > Aves > Coraciiformes > Cerylidae > Ceryle > Ceryle rudis. Next base: position 170,258 of record JAAGNO010015352.1, read on the forward strand.
GCTGCCTGAGAGGTTGGTAGCCTGCCAAGGTGTGCCATGCATCTCTTCATCTGCTTCAGACACAGAGAAGAGTTGAAAAAAAGAATAAATTAAAAAAGTCTTGACCAGAGTACATTTGCCTCTCTGGATAGACCGTTTCAGTTGACTTTTCGCCAGTAACCACGAGAGATTTGTCAGCCCCTACCTAGCCTAAGGACAACTTCTGCCCTTTAGGGAGACCCTATTGTATTTTCCTAAAATAATTTGAAGATTTCTAGAAAAGACTGTTTCCACTTTTGGTTTCAATGGCTGCAATCAAGTGCTAGGGTAATCCTTGTCCTACAGTGTGACTACACTACAAAGATTATACAGCCTTTAAACAAAGATCAGAGGAGAACATCTGGGTGTATGTTAATGGTAATGCCCTCCAGTTGAGCTGAAGCTCTTTAAACAGTAACAAAGCTGAAAAGCATCCATAAGGAGCACCAGGGACCTTGTGGCCTGAGGGCTTAAAGTTTACACTTTGTGTATCCCGAACACCATTTAGTGTCTCATAATATTTACAGAGCTTCTGGTGTGCAGGAGATACTCAGTCTCCTAAGACTTTGTTCCGTGTGCTTTAAAAATGTCCTGAGAACTGTTATCATCTACTTATCAGGGTTTTACAAACATTATCCCTGTTGTTTAGGTTGCTAAAATACTTTCTGAAAAGTCCAGCAGTGTGACAGAAGAGAACTGTGTGCAGGTCCTCGGTAATGATAAAGCAAAGGTGGGGAAGTGAAAGAGAATGCAATAGGTCTACGGGATTCTTTTTTTCAATGTTTTGTTGCCCCATAAAAATACAAAGGGCTGAGATAATCCTTGGTATGAGACATATAAAGTCTAGGAAGAGAAGAGCTGCATAAACAGGGCATTTTTTTTGATATGGGCAACTCAGTTTTCTGTTAGTGCTAGTGGTGTGATTTATGCTTATCACAGAATCGCCACAAATAAGAAGGATCTTTTAATACTTCCCCCCCCCTTTGGAAACCTTTTTCCCCTTTGCTGAATTTGGTGCCCACTTAGCTTAATCTCTTTTAAACTCAGATCTTTGTGAAGTGGAAGTGAGAACACAGGTGTGAGCAGAGCTCTGGCTTAAAATAGCAAACAGTAGTAAAAGTAGCTGCTGTTCATTTGGGAGAAGATAACAAATGAGACCTCCCAGGAGTCAGCGGTGCGACCTCACACTGTTTCTCATCTATATAAATGATCTAAATAGAGATAGCAATGGTAAACAAGCGAATTCTACTGATAGCAAAAGTATCAGGGAGTATTAAGCCCAGAGCAAACACCAGAGTGTTCAGAGGATTTTGATCTACTACCTCTGCAAATGCATAATTGTCAGTCTTTCCGGCAAAAATAGCGCAAGATAATAAGCACAAATAAATGTGACTGAGCAGCGGTATGTTATACAGACATTTTAGCAAAGACCTTGAAATAAATAATAAATAAACCGAAACTTGATCTGAACTTCAAAATGCAACCAAGTGCCAACACCAAGCCAGCCTACCGCGGCAGATTGCTCCAAACTACCCAGGTTCAAAAGGCTGTTGTTTGTAAAGTTCCACCATTATAAATAGGGCTTTTTGAATATGAGCACCACTGTCAATAAACAGCCTATCAAAATGAAATAAAAGCTTCCTTTCCTCCCCCCTCATCCCCCCCGGAATGTAGTTTATTTCAATTATTTTGCTCAAAACATTAGAATCACAGACAACTGTTAACAAAACCGTGTTCATTTAATAGCAATATTTTGCTCCTTTGTTTGTTTTTTTTCTTTTATAAAGCAACAAGATAATTAGGTGTATCCTGATAAACCTTCCCAGTGCTGCTCCCTATTGTAAATGTCTCTGTGAGTTCTGTCTCCTAAGTAGACATTCTCCTGAGTCTCTGGTCATTGGCAGTAAATTACTGTTAGCTCAGACAGATCTGAGCATTAACCGTCAGTTGTCAGGGGACAAGAAAAAAAATATTTTACAGAAAATATATGTGTTTAAAACTTAAAAAAAAAATGTTATTTTGGGACCTATCAGGCTATTTGGTTCCCCTTAACTAGAAGGAGTTCTTAAACATTTCTTATTTATTTGCATTACAGTCGCACCTTAGAGTTCCTGTCATGGGCCAATGCCCTGTTGTGCTAGGAAGTCCAGGAACATCAAAGAGAAGTACAAAACCAAACAGATAAGGATTGGAACGAAGCCACAGGGCAATCTTGGTTAGTCTCTTCTCGCCATGGCTGAGATTCTCTAGGCGGTGTAGGACAGGAGCTGAAAAGAAAGGAGGTGATTTTGTTGTTGTTGATGGGGGATAAGGGTGGGGAGTCCTTGAGTCCTTTCAGGAGGAAAGCTATGAGGAAAAAAAATTAAAACTAAGGTTTTTGAGCTTTTCACCCTTCTCCCTGATATATCACCTCATTAGACTGGAAGGGAAGAGATAGGTAGGATATATACGTGCACAAAATTCTGTAGTGGTACTGACCTAAAGTATTGAATGAGCATGGTCCATACTTCATTTTTCTTTAATTAAAACAAATGTATTGGGGACAGAGTGGTGTAATCCATCACTGGATTAATGGGAAGGAGAAAAGCTTCAGTCCTAAATTCTATCTAAGTACACTAATTTTCCATCTTATCACCTTCTGATTTTTACCTAATTGTTTTGCGGAGATGTGTTTTCTCTTCTCCTGATATGTGTTAGAGAAGCCACCCAAATTGAGCTCGTTGGCCTGATGCCAGCATGCGCTCTGCTCTGTTGTTACGGTAATTCAACTAGCGCGGGAACAAGATCTGTCAGCTGAGCAAGTGTTGGGTTTTTTACTTTACAAAACTTACTGAGAAACAAAAGCTGTGAACGATATCCGAAGTCTGATGCAACAAAACCTGGGGCAGAGGGAGGAACTAGCACCCTTCTACTTGACTCCGTGCTGTGCCTATAACTCTCTAGCTCACTGAAGTGCGTTTTATTCCCGTTCACATCTACAACCCGATCCATCTGTGTCTTTTTGCGTGTAAATTATGGAGCAAGTAGGTTCAGATTCTGCTCTGGTTCACTTCTGATCTGGGTTACCAGAAGTATCTAGAGGTTACCAGAGGCATTGCTTCACTGTTTCCATCTCCAAAACCTCTTTTACTGAACTGCGTAGAACAGGCGGTGCGTTTTCTCTGAAGCGCAAAATGCAGCGCCATGGATCCTGCTGTCTGAATGTCTCCTAGCACACTGACCCAAGGTAATACAGGGCCATTTTCTGCCAGGGGTTGGGACCTTTCTGAAGTCTTAGGAAAAGAAAGAAAAGCCTTCCAAGTAAATGAAGCATTTCTGAAAGAGTTTCACTTCTAATTTTTAATGACTTTTGGGGGGTTTTTTTGTTTGTTTGGGTTTGGGTTTTGGTTTGTTCGGGGGTTTTGTCTGTGCGTGTTTTGTTTGTTTGATTGGTGTTGGTTGGTTGGTTGGTTTTTTCCCTTAGCTGAGGAGAAAGAGCTATACCAAATTGTGAAATTACATTGAATAATTTTCACAGTTTTTCTCAATCTTTCTAAGCTGATAGTGTTTTATAAAAATTATTCTTGGATCCTTTTCACTGCCAATTTCTATGTGTCCCACTGCTTAACTAGAGCAAAAATAGTATGATGTATAGCATAACTAATTAGTGGCTGTGAGATAAAGAGGTACATTTGCTCTCTACATTTGCATCACACAAGGTTAGACCTTGTAAATCAGATGAAACACCCTTAACAGTCAAACAAATGAGGTCAGCTACATTGTTCTTTTCATTCTCTCCACTTCTGTTATGATAATTTTACACTTCCTGTGCTCCACAATTGAACAATTATTAGTTTACTAAATACTACATGGGTTTTGACAAAACAAACCCCTGCAGAATCAAAGTGAGTAATTTCTATTCAGCAGAAGTGATTTTCACATTTGCCTGCATGGGATATTATACAACCGAGTTACCATAATGTGTGGAGATGTATTATAAATAAGAAACGGGAAATCTAATGCACTCTGACGCTACATCAGAAGGGCTTTGCAACAGCAATGTGTAATGGTCCTATCTGTATCCAGAGAAGGAGGGGAGGGGGGGTGTGAAGGAATAAATTGCTTCCGCCGGTTGAGTTTTTGATACCCAGAAAGTGCAGTACTAATGACGGGAATGTACGTCCCCAGTTCTGACCAAAGCTTCTGGTGTTCTCTGCAGGGCAATGTGTTTAGCCTGTAATTGCTGGAGAATCCAACTGAAGTTACAACTGCTGCATAAAACTAATGGGTTAGATTTTATTACTATGATTCTACTACTTGTGATGGTTGATTGGTTTGGGTCCCTGAATGAGACATTCTTTGCAGTGTCTTCTCCAAACGGGATGGTGTCACATTCTGCTTTTAATAAAGCACAAGACTAAAGGCATCTCCCCTTCACCACCTGAATACTTTTGGAATTTTTGAGGAAATGTTACAATACTTTCCCCTCTTGGTTAGCTTTCCATGGGTAGCTTGATTTTCATCTGGTGGCAAATTGGTTATGAACCTTCATCTTAAGAGGGTATAGATAGTTTGGGTTTTTCATGAGGGAATACCCCTTGATTTATGGCACGGTGGGTGTCTGTAGTACTGATTTATCCAGAATATTGACGTACCTAGATTCTTAGCCCCACGAGAAACCTGTGAATGGGCTGTGCAGAGCTCTGCAAAACTACTTACCCGGCCCTTATTACCATGGCGACCCAGTTCTGAAGGACACCTCATCCACAAGCAGTGGCAGAAGAAAGGCGTTATTTCTTTTTATGCATAGGTATATAATTTTATTTGCATATTAGAAAGCTGTAGATTTGTTATCTCTGCAATTCCTTTGCCTTTCTAATTAAGCCTCGTTCATGCTCACCTCTTCATTCCTATTCTATTTTCTGGCTCTAAAATGCTCTAGTAGTCCATCCTCCCTTTCTGGCTAATTATATTTGCTCCACGCTTCCACTTTTGCCAGTTCAGCACCTCTGGGAGCAAAATCAGCTGTTGAATGCTTGAGACTCTGTTCTTTGAACTATTTCAGTTAACATAGTTGGACAGCCAGAGGACAACAGGAGAGTCCGGGTGAAACAAGAAAGAATTTAATGGTCTAACATTTTTAGTCTAACTGTTCCAGGGCGATGCTTCATTTTTATTGCATGTGATGTAAACCAGTACTAAAGTTAATCTGCTTTCCTTCCTCTTTTGCCCAAACCCATGTCGTTCTTCTCCAATGATCTTTTTTTTTTTTCTCTTAAGAATATTTTTAGTGGAAGTTTTATGCCAAGCCTATTTTGCTTTATGCTCCTCCTCAAATTGCTCAAACCTCAAGTCTTACCAGTAATTATTAATTTCTTAAAATTTTTACTGCGTGTTTGAAACGAGACAAGCAAATTATCCAGGAGACTGAATTATAAAACAACTGTGACGCAGCACAGTATTATTTGAAGATAGAAGCTTTACAAAAGAGACTTTCAGAGCTCTAGAGCTACATGGAAAAGTAAAAAGAATCTAGACCTTAATTTGCTGTTTTTTCTGCTGATAAAGCAGTTCTTTACATAGAGTACTGTGAAAGTCCTGGAAAAGTGTAAAGTTGTAAAGGGAAATAGACTTAGGAAGGAATTAATTTTAGTGAATTTCGGCAGAAGATTTTTTAGGGACGTTGCAATTAGGCTTGAGATGAAAAGCACTGCCAGGAAGTAATTTACCTTTGTTATAGATGTGTTGTGTCTATTATTGAGTAGTTCCTCACTTTGGTCTGTAGAAATTTAGCATTCCAAAGAGAAAAGAATCTCATTTTCACACAGATGCATTGTTTCAGAGCTCCCGAATACCTTGAACAAAAGCGTGACCCTTATCCCTAAGCAAAGTTTTTAAGTCTTCATGCATTTCATTTTAATTTTTGTTTCTTTCTTAGGTCAATAGAGGCTAAAAATAAAAAAAAAAAAAGGAAAAAAAAAAATTCTTTGTTGAAAAATTACCTTCGTTTCTTATGGCAATAAACTTTGCCAAAACGTTAATTCATCAGTAAAGAGCAGAATATAAGTGCCTAAGAGAGACTGGAAAGGGAGGGTGGGGGATGTGTTTCAGTCCTCTACTAATTACCATCGGTCATGTACCTGGCATACCAAGTTTATGTAGATGTCACCAGATAGTCAAAACAATATTATACTTGATCAGTTTTGCGTGTATTTTTACGTGCATGCAAGTTCACTTGAAACAAGTCATTGTTTCTACGAGTAAAGCTTTTCTAAAGTTGTGCATTTTGTGATTGGGAAGACTGCCAGTGGGATGTGAACTTCAGTGGATCGCTCGATCCACTAACAAATGACTTCTGCACTGCGGCTTCTCTCTGTGTTTTGGTGTGTACCTTCTCACCTAATGACCTATATCCACAGAATGCACAGGAAAATAAATTCTCCTTGCATTTTTTGTCTAACTTAGTTGTAGTTAGCCGGTAGCTTCCAAAGTTGCTAGGTTAGGCATCCTCTCCTGCAAATGCAGTGTGAATGTGCACCCTTTGCTGGAGTAAGACTTAGTTCTATACGAAACCTGGCTAAAAATGGGGCTTTACAATGTGTTAGAGACCTCGCTAGCCAAGTCCATAGAAACCTTTTCATGTCTGAGTTATAAGCCCTCATAAGCAGATTTTTATATGGAATATGCTGAGACAGCCTTGGTGTAAAAACTTGCACAGCATCATTCTGATTAGGGTTTACCTTTTAATTTTATCAGAATTCAACTGCTGAGTACTTTGCGTAAAGATTCCAAAAGAAACAAAGGATTAAATGCTCATATCACACTTTAAGGTCCTTTCAGAGGCTTATTGACTTTTGTAAGTTCACGTATTATGGACTTGGAGAGGGTTCAGTGGCCTTAACGACAGCTATGGTAATGAGTAATTCCCTTATGGGCTGGCTCCCCCGGCTAAGAGGCAGTCCAAGAGATAGGAGGTTGATTTTGTCAAATGGTATATTGCATGGGACAGTTTCATCCCTGCTCAACATGATGACAAAATGACACAAGGGACAGGTTGAGGAGAGAGGAGAGGAGCAATAAGGGGAGACCACTCTAAAATTACATTAATTAATATAGCTAGAAATTACATTATGTGTGACACTAACCAGTAGAACTCCCATGAATAATAATAAGATTCAATGATTAGTTGAAACTTTGGAAATGTTTTAATATATCTCCCTGAGAAATAGTCTTCCCAATTAGAGATGCAAACATTTAAGAGAACTTAAATGGCCTCATGTAGATCATGCAGTAGATAGCAAAAATTAAATGTATGGAGGATGACTGTCCTCTTTCATATATCCATCCTATCTTAATTAAAGAATTTTTGCTTGATTGTAAAGAATTGGTCTTTTTATATAACAGCCTAATTTTCAGAAGTCGTGGTCCTGGTTTTGTTGTTAGTGCCCAGGCTTTACTTGGATTAAAGCATAAAATAGAGCCGTGTTTTCAATTAACTTATAACTTACCTTCAGCTATTCTCCTATTGTTGTAAACTCTTACAAAGAAATATTACAATGAAAGATGTTTTCAGAATTGACTGTGCTATGCACAATGAATGGAAGCACTTTCTATTTCCCTGAGAGTAGCTGTGGTTTCTGTAAGCAGGTGAGAAGGCATCCGTAGGGACTGTATCATCAATTTCTTCAAGGGGCAGCGTTCAGCTGAACTGTGACTTACACTGCAGATTTATGTTCTAATGCTCTTAACACGTTCATCTAGTTTCATTTTATCCTCGTAATCTGACTGATTCTTGGATAATTTACTCAGCAGAACTAAAATCAGCTTTGAAAAGTGATCAACGTTGGGAAAACTTGCACAGGGAGTTGTATCCTAAATCGCATTAGAATATGGGATTTTTATCCTTAAATTCAGTATAATCCTACTTTACAAAGAACTCCAGTGGCTCACTCTTTAGCAAGAAGGCAGGGTCTGTATTTCCTTTTCTTCCACGACATAGCATACAATAATTCCCAAATAAAAAGAGATGCCTAAGCATGTTTGACAAATTGAACTGTTTTCTTCCATTTGTAGTAGCCCATTGTGTGCGTACAAGGCTCCCAAGTACCTTCATAATTGTATCTTTCGAGGCATACCTGAAGGTGCTTTATGACTGACTTCCTCAATCTATATGCAGATTTATACTAAGCCAGTAAATAACTTGTAACAATTCGTACGGTTTGTACTCTTTGCAGTCCAATTCTGTTCATTTGTAAACTGCTGCTATTCTTGTGCGCATCAACAGTAATAAGATTGCTAATAAAAAGCAGTTGATATAATATATAATGGGAATACCAAGTGTAACTTAGAGGGACGATTTCTGACACAAGAGCTTTTTCAAGCTTTGGGCAAAAATAGATTAATACCATTTTATTTGTTCTTTTGTTCTGCTTTTGTGATCTAAATACAGCCTTGTGGCAAAACTTCTGTCTCTAATCCCATTTCTCTTTCTCTCATGTATCTCATAACCCTCTTGTTCCTTTCAAAATTTCTGTGCTTTGAAGGTGTCTTGAGGTCAGGTGCCAAAATGAGTCAGTTGTGCACTTCTGAAAATGTTCACACGTTGTTTTCTGTCAACTTTTTTGCTCCATACCAGAAACTTATGAAGGTGGCCCTCCTCTGTGCGGTTGACTCTATGTATAAACAAAGCTTGTGGTGGCAGAGTATATCAACAGAGGCTTCCTTGGTAACAGCATCCTTAAGGGTGCCCGTGCAGTCTCTTCAGGTGACTCTCAAGATTACTTTGCTCTTTATATTACTCTATTTTTTTGGCATCTATAGTACAGTTTATGAGAATATCAACATATGTTGATGGGAAGGGAATAATCTCATCTACTGTAAAAAAACCCACCTCCAGTCCTCCTCCTCTGAGACAGTCAGCCTTCTTCTAGTCTGATTTGTAGTGTCTAAGGACTAAATTGTCTCACCGCAGTGATAAAAGTGCAGCACTAAAACTTGAAAACCTCTTTTTTTTCCTCTACCTAGCGCAATGCGGCCAGTGTTTGCAGATTGTCTCGTGTCATGCTGATTGTGGCTGTGTTCTAGCTATTGGAATTGCTTCTCTTCTCACCACCGCGAGTGCAGACATACTTCTGGCATTTTGATTGCTGTTGCTGTGACCTGAGTGGCTGGAATGCTGCAGCCTGATTTCTCAGAATCCTCTTCAGATCTCTGCGCAATATGTAGTTGTTGAACTTCTGTCCATCTAAACCTTGGAAGAATAAGAGAGAACTCATCAGGACCCGATGGGTTGTATGGGTCTGAGATAACCTTTGTTGAGGGGCAAACTGGAAGAGCACATCATTTTTTCACTTTCTCCTTGCATAAGGAGAAACCTCTGTGATGAAGTACAGCCTAATGATTTTGGTTGGTTTTGGCTGTTGGTTTTCCTTGAATTTAATGCAAGACCTTTCACAACTGTTAACATTTACTTATAAACGACCATAGAGCCCCGTGATGACATCTGTGTGCTTATAATTGAAGATCCCCCCAGGAACTTGGGGACTTTAAATGGAACCCACTTTCACAAACTTAATTATAGGTGTGGGCTTCAGAACATATTTTTGTTCAGTAGCAAGATATCAAGAGACGCCTACACTTTCACTTTTTCTGCAGTTGGATCTGTGGTTTAATATTTTCATAGAATAGGGAATGATTGAGAGTGGGAATTGCATATCAGAGAAGAGGTAGTGAAATGTCATTTGTGTTGCATAATTTGTACTATCACTTGTCAACAGTGATCCCCTTAATGCCATCCCTTTGACAGATGAGCAAAGCAAGCTTTTAGAATTCTAAAGAGTAAAAGCTGGGATAAAAAGACAACCATGTTTGATTCCCTTCTGCAGTTCAAAGGATTTGAAAGTCACGACACTGGTTATTACTGTGGTCTTTGGAGAGATGCACAGAAACTTAATCTATCTAATCAAACTGTCTCGAAAGATAAACCTAACCAAAACTTTTACCTACACAACTTCTACTATGCTTTTTTTTTTTCCTTCCCATATTCATTAATAGCTAAGGGGATAGCATATTCAGGACATTAGCAGTATTAATTAGCTGCTTTGCTGCTACTAAATGCATTAGGTACATTCACTTGATATCAACAGCCTGTGCTTCTGAAGACCTCAGTGGTGCCGTGGGCAGGTTTTGACTGCAGTGAAAGACATCACCTTGAAAAGTTCTGGAGGAAAGTTTGGTTATGTTGTCAGATGAAAAGTGCTGTTTCATAATGTGATTTATTCCAATAATCACGTGTCCAATCCCAGTGGGAGTTCAGTGACAACGATCTACAGTATGAAATCTTTACTCAGGATCGGCGCTGTGTTGCATGTAGGTGCGTATAGGTGCACAGAAGTAAAGACTTCCAGGGGCACCAGTGGGCCTTGGACCGAGCTGGGGAAAGTTAGGTAAGCTAACCTAAAGACACAGGCTACTGCCTCTTCTTGAAAATTCACAGAGGGCGTGGACAGTCAGCATAACCTCGCTGGCAACATGGTGTTATCAAATGTGCGGCTAAGGCTGGGCTAAGCTCTAAACCACATGGTAGTGATACACGGGAGATGATTAAAGCTGGATAAAATGGAGGCTAATGTACACACGGAAATTGTGAGCAGTAAGTCATTACCTGTGCTGCAGAGAAGGGGAATGGTATTGTGGGATGCATTAGACAAAGTATTGCCAGCAAGCCTCTATCTACTCGGCACTGGTGAAGCCACACTGAGAGTACTTCTTCCAGTTCTGGGTTCCCCAGTGCAAGAGAAGCATAGAGCTGCTGCAGAGTCCAGTGAAGAGCCATTAAGATTATTGCAGAGTGCTGGAGCATCTCTCCTGTAAAGGCTGAGCTTTTGAAAGGCAGAGTTCAAGAACTCTGTTTCACTTAAGCAAAGACCTGTATGTGACTATGATTAGTCTTTTATGAGTAAGACAAGCATAAAAGTTACTACCAAGTTGAGAAGAGAAGCTTCTAACTTAAATGGTAATACCAGTATGAGATCGTATTTAAAATGATAAAAGATTTCTAATGATCACAGAAATGAATCTCGAAAACTGCTGGAACACAAAGCAGTGTAGAAAGGAGCCTAATTTTTGTTTTCTGGTCAGTATTTAATACAGTCCATGTAACATGGACTGCTGTACGTTTCCAGTGTACTTGCACCGTTATTAATGCAAATGGCAGAGTTATTGCCAGTCACCCTTCAAGGCCAAAAATTTCCTTTATCTTTGGCTT
>JAAGNO010015353.1:0-16412 GCA_033439905.1 Ceryle rudis
GGTGAGGGTGGAAAGGGGGAGGGGGGGAGAGAGGGTGGGGGGGAGAGGGGGGGGGGGGGGGGGAGGGGGGGAGGGGGGGGAGAAAAGAAGAGTGAGGAAGAAAGAGTGAGGCAGTTAGAAGGGGTTGCCTTTCCACTTCTGTAAGACCGCAGTCACTACACCACTGTATTTCGGTGTCTGTAGGGTGGTGGGGGCAGCACAGTGCCGGGTTTCAGGGAGAACTCAGAGAGGTATTCAGGATTCTCTGCCACAATGGGCCGGATCCGTCCATTTTGTTTGTAAAAGTATTTTGTGCTGTACTCTTGCAGGTAGTCTGGGTGCTGGAGGGTGCTTCGCGGGGGCAGGCTGTGGTTCCAGTAGTCTGGGTTGTCAAAGGCCTTCTTGGCTTTCTCCGGCAAATTGTTCTTCAGGTACTCGGCATTTTCCAAGGTGCTGGCAAAAGTGTTGAGGTACAATGGCTCATTCACATACTCATCCTCTGCTTTGGGCTGCCCGTTTGGAGCGTTGTGATACTCTGGGTTGTCCACAGCTTGGAGATCTCCATTCTTTCGTCGGGAAACAAATGGGTTCTCTTCCACTGGGTTTAGGTAATCTGAGGAAGGATAAGAAATAAATCAGCAAAAAGAGGGAGTAATCCTGCCATGTAAAGCATCATGTGTATGTTACTATCATGCCATATCAGAAGCAATACTGAGATTTGTATGCCCTCCAAGCCAGCCATTCCTAGAACTCCAGATGAGATCGGGTACTGGCTATGTTGAACACACACTTGGTAAAAGTGATGAATTCACAACCTGAACAGATAATACGGGTTTAAATCAAGACCCAACATACAGGCAAACTCTTGCTGAGCCACAGCCCACATGCCTTGCTTGATTCTGGACTTCCTCTCAGTGTATGATCTACAGAGTCAAACATACCAAGTGACTTCTGTCTCTGCTGCTGACTCTCTATGCAACCTTGGACATATCAGTCAAACCTTCTGCTCTGCAGTCTTTCCATCCAGAAAGCTCTATAGAAATCTTAGTTAAGCCTCTCTGCACAAAAACCATCCCCAAGGGCTAACTTCTAAGATAGCTTCATTTCCAACAGAACAATTTGCCCAATTAAAAACCTTCCATCCCTGAAGGACAAAGGGTGTTGAAGCATTACAAAAAATATGATTGAAATGAGCCCTAGAAAGGGTATAAGAGAGCCTTACATCAGCTCCCAAACAGGACTTGGAGCAAGTTACACTTGCTTCAACTCACTTTCTGTGGATTAACACCACTAAAAATTCTAGCTGAATCACAGAAAGGTTTTAAGGAATATGGAACTGATGCAGAAAGCTAGACAGGAGGGGTGGAGGGGAAATATGAAGAGGTTGGCAGTCCTAGGTTAAAAACACATACCTCACCCATGGGCACAGATAGGTGACTGAGCCACGGCACAGTGGACTCCTAGAGTGTCATGTCCTGCCTTGCAAAGCAGAAGTAAATCAGCCTGGGCACTGCAGGCTACAGCTGGGCTGCAAAGGGAATGGCTTGGAGGTGAGCAACTGGGATTGGGTTCTCTGCAGGAAGATGTGTCAAAAGCATCCAGTTTGTCTAAGACTGGAAATCATCAGATCGAACCCACTTCCAGTATTATTTCTACCTTTCATCTCACAGCCCAGAGGTTCCTTACAAAACAGGGTCTCCAAGCCAGTGCCATTAGTGAGGGATGACTTCTTGGCCTGCCTCTGTCACACAGGGATATTGATACAAGGCCTCCAGTAGCATGGGAATGGTCGTGGGCTCTGGAGATGCCTCCACACAGAGTCCTTCCTGCCTGCAAGGAAAAGGGCCCCTGCGTGTTATAAGAGGGTGGCCATGGCCCTCACTTCAGCTCTGGCTTTACCCACAACAGAGCCAAAACTATTCAATGCAGAAGCTCGAGACTTAGCGAGTACCTCTGAACTCAGAGCTAACACTCTGCTGAATCTGAGGGTAGTGGGAACCTGTGCCTGTACCAAGAGCAGAGTGGGAACATTTTTTTTTTTATATCGATGACAGCCAAGCAGTGCTTTCATTTGAAACCCCCAGCACAGCACTGTGGCCACACCATGACATTCCTGTGCAGTGTTCAGTTCCTGCAGAACTCTGAGGGTCCCCAAGGTGAAGCTGTATGTGAACATATGTGTAGCTCACACGGAAGCAAACTCACAGTAGCAAATCTCTTATTGCAAGGGGGTTGCTGGAGTGTAGAGCCATGACTGCACTCCCACACGCTCCTTCCATTTCCAACACAAAGGGTAAATGGCTTCCAAATACTTAACAAACACAGTAGTTACTTGGCATTTACATTTCCATTAATTAATTTCTTTAAAGCTGGTGCAAAGGTTTGAAAGCAAATGACTAATGACACAGCCCTTTACATCAAAATGACTGCTGTAGCTGTTCAAAAAGGGAGAAAGGAATGACTGCAAACTGTGAAGTGCAGCACTGTGAGCTGGCACAGATGTAGGCAAACTTCACCTTGCAGTGATGGTCTCTCTGAAGCACATCTTTTTCTTTCAGTCTTAAACTTCTCTTGGGTATAAAATGCCAGCTGTGTGTATCAGTTCTGAGATACGTTCAACATGACATTTACCAAGAACAATGCCATGAAGATAAAGAAGATCAATAAACAAAGCAAAGTGGAGACTACAGCAGGCCCAAGATAGATCCTTTTCTTGGAAGTAACTGAAGATTTGTGTTTGGATAAGAAGGGGCTTTGGCTTTTTTTTCATTCCTCTCTCTTGTTATTTCCCAGAAAGAAAAAGGGGAATTACCAAACTTGACATATTGGCACATTTGAACTTTTCTATGTGGAAAAAGAAAGCAAAGAAAAATGAATCCCCATGCAAAGAAATATTAAACTAGTTAGAACGTTTCAACCTTGCTGGGCTATTCAATAAAGCCATTTTTGTGGAAAAGCTGCTGATGTAGAAAAAGAGAGAATAAAGTCAGACTAGTCCAAGAGCTTATCTGGAAATACAATTTCTTACCTGTTTTAGGTTTGTCTCGCATCGGCGTCATGTACCCATCCTCATCCAACTCTCCCCGGACAAGCCGCTCAGGTATGAAGACTGTGGGATCAGCACTGTACCTCTGGGTGCTGCTGTCCTCTTTTGCCAGGGTTGCCACTTGTTTTCGAAGCGTGCCGTTACAACATGGATCTTCAAAGATCTCTGCTGTGGCCCCTTGAGCAACTGGGGCTTCTGGTATTATGCAGCCGGGAGCTCTGTATGGCATCGGCACTTCTGCAGCATAGCCACCATCTCTATACACAAACTGGTTCTGTTGAAAAAGAAAAGGCACCATAAGGAAGGTGCTTCCAAAGGGAGAGAAGGTTCAACAGCAAGTCATCTCCTGTGCCTGTCCTGCCACACTTGCTCAATGATGCATTTCAGAGGGCCGATGAAGCCTCGTCGATCCTGGAGACTGCTGCGTTTCCAGTGCTGTGGGATCAGCAGCAGCACAGGCTCTGTTGTGGACCAGCAAAGCATCTGTCTGCCCTGTGGTGCTGAGCTGTCTCTCCCTCCCAGGGAGGCACCATCGGTGCAGTGAGGGGAGTGGGGAAGCGAGCTGGCTGCTCAGGGCTGGAAATGGGACTAGAAACAGGGCAGGATAACTTGTCTCCTACCTAGAGATGTGGAGGTTGGATTTACGCAGCTGCAAGATACAAACCCAGTATCTCCTTCTCTATTACTTTGTTAATCTTCCCTAATTTCCGAACAAACCCCTTAAATCGCATGTTAGAGAAATCTCCTTCTGCAAGGGGGACTGATGGTAGAGGACATTATCATCTCTGAACTCTCTGTTTATTCCTGGGGGTCCTACTTTTAGGGTGTCCTGCAGTGACAACCACACAGTCACCCAAACACTATGTATTTCCAACAGGTAGTGCCTTTCAAGCTGGTGAGCCATGTTCATACTGGTACCTCAACTCAATGGTTCCACTCAACCAACCATTTTGTCTGCCATCAAGGGCATGCAAGGAAATTTTGACATTATGAGCTATAAATAGGAAGGAATGTATAGATTCATCCAAGTCTGTCACCCAAATGCTCTTTCATGGAAAGTTGGCAGAATTTTGGGTGTGGGTCCATAGAGCTTGCATATGAATTCAGGCTGAGTGTAGAGATCTTGACTGTTTATATACACACTTCATTCATTGCTGGCTTTTGGGCTATTTATGTAGGAAAAAGGGGTTTGAAAAAGAAAGTACGTAGAGAATGAAGGAGGAAAACCTAAAGGATGAAGGTTGAATGTGAAATACTTACTCCTGACATAGGGGTGTAGGCAGGAGGAGGGCTGTGTCCAATTTCACTCTAATAGGAAAGAAAAATGGAATGATGGATACATAATAAGAGGTCACAAGAATGAAACAAGTCACATGAGCTGTATGATTTAATGAGGAGAAGCATGCACATCTGTTAGATTTCCTAACTGAATCCAAAATTCAAAGAATTCAGTCATGGCAAGTGTCTCAGCAATATCACCAAGCTGTGTGCCTCACCAGCCTTTGGGAGGACTCCTGACTTCCTCTTGCTGGGTCAGGGTAAGTGCTATGTCACACCTGCTGACAATGTCTTGTGTCTGATTTTTTTGTCTATTTGTGGGCATGCTTTGCTCCACCCTCATCAAAAAAGGCTAAACTCAGCATCCTATCTTTAGATCTTCTTGGCCATGGCTCTAACATTTAAATACATGCTATGCAACAACATCAGCATAATAGCAGGTCCTCTTAGAATATCCCTGCCCCAAGACGTCCGGAGAGACAGGACTACCATTAATGTATTTATTGCTATTTTTACTGACAGGATCCTTCCCAGTCAGTCACCAGACAACTAAGATCACAGAAATGGTATTTATTTCATGCCTCCCCTTTAGGTCTATACTTAACATAGCTGTCTTGCAACACCCTTCACACAGAACCTTACAGCTTGAGTCAAGCCACTGCTGTCTGCACGCTTTTTAAATTCTTTACTGTTTTCCCCCATGAGTTAATACCCTGTGGCCATCGTTCCAAAAAAAGGAGGCAAAGAAAACAGCTGTGGTGTCAATCAGTGGGGCTGAAAATGGGATAGAATTGTTTAAACGCCTTTAAATTGCCTGCTAATTGCCATGTGATGTCATCGTTTTATAGGCTTCCAAGATAACTACCCGGAGCCAACTGTTATTGGTCAGGACATGAATCACACTGTGAGCAGAAAATACATTTTGACCTTACCAAGTAAAACTGAAATAGCTTGCTCTGTATTTTTTGTAATTTTTACTTTTTTTGTGTGTGTGCTTTTTATTTTTTCCTTTTTTTTTTCCTTTTTTTTTTTTTTTTGGTTTTGTATCTTAAAGACCTGACATTCCTTCACTTGGAAGATCTAGGGTTTTGGATTTCTGATCCTGAAATTCTGACCTGAATGATCAAGACCTCTAGCTTGTTAAGATGGACAGAGACTGGTTATTCAAAGACCTCATGACTACTTAAAAAGTCTCAACTTGCATACTTAAAAAACCCCAACAGATTAATCAGTAATCACCCCTATTTGACAGTGTAATACGCATTGCGTCCATTAGCTTTGGAGTGTGCGCATCCATCAGCAGTTAAATCATAAGCATGGCCCAGAAGCAGCCCAGCCTTTTCAACTGCCCATGAGCAGCCCTAACCAGATATGCCTGAGATTTCAGTCTTTATACCACGTGACTGAATTTTAGGCACAAACACAATGTCAGGGAGAAAATCCAAGCAAATGTCTCCTAAAGTGTTCTTAGAGGCCTTTTGGTGTTGAATACCAGTGACCTATCAGCTGTTGTAACTGCTAATGTTTGTGCAGAATAAGCCTTGATAAAAGAGAGGTAAATAACACTTTTGTGAATATTGGCTCGTGTTATTGCTTTCTATTCATTAATTTCATTTTCCAATTCCTTGCTTCTAAAATCTCCCACATGTAAATATCTCCTCCTTTATAGCAGGGACATAATATTTTCCAGCTGCATGTTAAACTGTAATGGAATCAAAGCCTCGTTGGGTCCTGCTGTGGACATTTATGTTGTATGAATATGCCTCTTCCTTGCCTCTTTTGAGTCTAGAGCTGTGCCTGGAGTGTGGCACCCATAACCATGTTCCTTCCCTGGCTGCTCATCCCACACTAGCCCTACAGTGACCACATCTGCCTTCAAAGCTGCGCCCGCAGCAGAGTTCAGGTGGAGGAAATGCTGAAGGTACTCAGTGATGTGATGCTGCTGTGGGACTATGGGTGGTACTGGACTATTGCCAAATAGAAAATAAAGCTTTATTTTAGAGCATGATCCAGTACCCCCATGCTTTGTTTGCTAGCATAGCCTCCCAACAGCACCCTCACTGCTGCAGAGCTGGTTTTCCTCGTCACCCAGTGAGAGATGCACACACATTTGATAGAGCTGCATAATTAATACTTTTTTTTGTTGTTAAGCAGCTAGCTAAGCTCATGGGACTGGAAGATTTTCCTTTACTAAAGGCAAGGTCCTGCCAGCATCAATGTACACACCCCCCCAGTCTGAACCCACTCTGAACCTGTACAACCCTGTGCACATGAAAACCCAATTCCCTTTCACTGTCCTGCTCTCGTATGCAAAAAGCACCAAACCATAAAACAGGAATAAACCACTCCCACCTTCTCACCGGGATGCTCCTCACACATCCCATTCAGCAGCATCTCACAGGCCATGCTTCAGGCAACTCCGTGATAATCTGTTTTGATCAATCTCTGCAACACTTCTTTGTTCAGTCCTGGGCCGTGTACCCCCAGAAATAATTCACTTTCCTCCTTCCCCTAGCAACTGTTTACCTGATTTAAAATCTAATCAGTCTCCAGGCTCGAGTCACCAAACCGCAGCCTCCTAACATACCAGGCTGAGCAGATCTTGCTGCAAACACCAAGGTTTCAGCAATTCTTGAGGAAGAAGGACAGCTGATTTATGAGAGTGGATCTGAATATTACATTTGGGATGCTCTGGTGGGGCTGCAGGAAAAGCACACAACACAGAGCTGTCTCACCAGCCCCGAGCAAACTCCAGCTACATTTCAAGGGAGCAGTCTGGTATTTACAACTGATCTGAGCTGAAATTCAAATAGGAAAGACTAGGAGAGGAGAGCAGCCACCTCTGCTCAGGAGCAGTCCTGCTTCCCTCTGACCACAGAGCTAACAGCTTACTCTGCTCTGCTTCAGAGAGCCCACAGTAAACACATCTGAGATGAGAATCAAAGGAGGGAGAAAACTTGTACCACGATCATTGTGTAATGTTAAATAGAAATGAAACGCTGTTTGTATAGTAACAGCTAGAAGGCTTTGCAGACCTCTGGAGACATCTGGCCCTAGCCCCTGCTCAAGCAGGGCCATATGTGAAAAGAAAGGATTAGATGCCCCCCTGGGGCTGTTACAGTTAAAGCCTGCCTGTCCCTGTAGCTCGCAGCACCTGAAACAAGTCTGGCATTCCTCATGCTTTCTCTTCTGTCCAGCCTGGACTTCTGATCCTACTTAAGAGAACTCCATGCCCCACTGGACACTTTCCTCTAGGACTATCAAGACAACTTCCCACTGGCATCACTGTCATGTGTCATGGCTCAGCACTAAGTACAGGTCATTGCTGGCATCCTGCATTGTTTCAGAACACAGAAAACCAATCAAAGCATACTGGAGATAGACATCCTCTGAAACTGGTATGGGATATGTGTGAGTGTGTCTCTTCCTTCAGGCACACCAACAGCAATGTGGCCCATGAGTTAATGCAGCAAGACAGGACATACATTGTGCCAGTGAAAGGGGAGACTGTTATTCAACAACAAAAATATAAGGTAGCAATAACGTACATGGGCTGTGGACAGCAGCTACGCAACAATTTACAATGCCCTTCATTCAGTGGCCATAAAGTTCCATTGGGGTTCGATGAATCTCTATTGGAAATTATGAAGTCCCCATCCCTTTTCCAGCATCACCCTTTCTCAGACTGTGTGTAAATATTTTAACTTCTACGTTCACACCTGAGTATAGAAAATAATGTTAAGCACCACTCTGTGTTAGGTAAAGTGTTCGCTTCAGCCTCTGATGACTGCTCTTTCCACAATCAAGAGACAAAACATCCAGTTTAGATCACTGAGGGGAAAAAAATAAATATAACCACCAAGAAATAACCAAGAAATAAGTCTTTTCTGCACATAAGTTATTTTCTGGTCGCTGTTTGTCAGAAGCAAGTTAAGATTTGCAGGCAGCCTGAGCTCTAACTCAGCACACACAGGCTACCTGCATCATCTGGAGGTGCCAGGTGATGTCCTGGCAGTACAGTGGCTTTAAAACATCCCAGAACTTGTTCAAAATCAGTATGGATGTTTCACTGGTGACCTGGGTCCAAGTCAGTACTGACATCAGAGCTTCAGATGAGTAATTTAAACTTTTGCACCATTTTCTCTCCTAACAGCTGTCTACTTTCAGACTTAAAAACTCCTTCAGAGCAGTCCACATGCAGTGGGATACCCAAATCTGAATACAACCTTCTAGAAGTTATTTATTCTGGATTGTGAACAGTAAATGGCATATATCACAAACAAAACACACCTAACAGTCTTGGCACAGTGGTATAGAAAATGACATAGCTGAATACTGCACACAGTATTACTGGAAAATACCAAACATACACCAGACATTTTCAGTCTAACACTTCACCAAGGAGAGGAGTCAAAGATTACAAGACCACCAATGAAAATAACCTGTTATGAGATGCATGATGTGTCCATAAAACGCAGTATGCAGACACACTGACAGGGAAACATAGGTGAAAGGCTTTTCCATATGCTCATCTCCTACACCTGGACTGGGAATAAAAGCACTCTTCTGCTGTATGGCATCAAAAACTCTCCCTAGAATTCCCTCTGTCCTCCAGACACCAGGAAATTTCATCCTTCCAACCTTCAGAAGAGCTGGCAAAGTGACTTCAGCTGGCACAATATGTACTTTGCTCTAATCACGACACAAGAATGCAGACACAAGAATTCCTTTTCCCTATTATTTTGTACTAAGGCACCGTGAGCATCAGACAGACAGGAGAGCAGAGAGACAGCTTGCATGTGCCTGTCTTTCCCTTTCAATCTCTTTTACTCCCGTATCCTTCCTGTCAGCCACGACTAGCTTTCTGTCACTCCTTTTTTAACACATTCTCCAAGACATTTTACAGTAAATGGCACCTTCCAACTGGGGCCAATTCCCCCCAGTTTGGAAGAGACAACACACCATTTCGTAGACACTCTTAACTAAATTCCCTGTGGGAGAGAAGGATCAAAGGGCTTCTCCTGCTCACATGATGGAGCATCTGTCCAAAACACAGGAGCAGCAGCTGCAACTTTTCTATGCAAATCTCAAGCTTCAAATTCCAAAACGAAAAGGATGAAAAATGGGACCAAAACCACAACGTGGTCATGATTTGTGATTGCGACATGGCAGACAGGGAAGAAAAAAAAAAAAAAGAGAAAAAAGATGCACAAAAGAAAGTTGATGAGCAATCCTTGGAGCAGCAGCCCCCTCCTATGCCATGCGCTGCATTGCCATCTTCCCCAGTCTGTTTTATACAGTAATCAAAGGATATTCTGAGCCTCTCAAAATGCCATCAGCCCTCATTGAGAATGAAATAGAGCACATCTCCACTGAAGCCTTTACAGTAGTAATCATTACAGCGCGCTGGCCTGAACAGGGAGCTCTTACAGACAAAGATGGGTTTTAAAAATAAAATAAAAAAGCCTTCCTAAAATCTGAATAGAAACTTGATGATAATCTCCCAATTTTATTATGCAGGGGGGAAAAGAAACCCATAATTGTGCACTCTTGGTCTCTTATAGCAAAGAATAGGCTTCTTGATGAAATGCTGAGTTGATTTAGAGCAGGGCTGAGGTTCTGGTGGCAATAATACACTAAAAGAAATAACCATCCAGCTGATTTGGATAAAATAATCATTTTTTAACATTCCAAATCTAAACTTCATCTGTGCCTCCTCCCACTTCTCCCCACCACATCTTCTGGAGAGTCTTTTTATAGCCTTGAGATTTTTTTTTTTTCCCTCCCCTACTGCAACATGTAACAAGAAAGAGAGACTCTTTACTCTGGCTAACAAAGGGCATTTTAGGTAGTGCTGGCATTTATCCCCATCATGTGTATGTTTAGAAAGTACACTATTTGGCACAGGACGCTCCAGAGTTCTCCTGCCACCTGACGTTTGAAGCATCATCACAAGAGTGCCATTGCCACGGGACACTGCGGATGGCCCCTCCAGCTCCTGAGCCCCAACCGTTGCAAGCAGACAGGTGATTAAATGACAACTCCTTGGAGCTCTGCCAGGTACATTTCCAAATCATGGGCCATTGTATTTTCAGGTGCTTTTATTATTTTAAGAAAATCATGAATATGATTCCTCAGAAATGGCTATTTTTCACTAACAATTTTTGCTTCAAATCTGACGGAAAATTTTCTCCCAGCTCTCATAATTATTTCCTGACTCTTAGTCCACTTTTCCATCTTCTGAATTATGTAGAGTTGTTTAGCTTGCTATTTTCCAAGAATGCCTCATCAGTACAGTGTAGAAATATTTATTGCTTACTTTCTTTATATCTATTGACTTTCTTCTTTTCAGGAGAGAAAAGAAAATGGATCAGCTGTGAGCTCTCCTGACTGTTAACACAGCCAGCAGCTATTCATGGATTAAACAGATGCTGCCTGATTTTAAACCAGTTTATATTAAAGCTCAATAAATTTACATGTCATGCATCAAGGTTTGAAGCAATATACAGCCACAGTCTCCTACATCAATTCCCCTGAGCGCAGTAGGTCTCGCCAGGAAGTACTGTGAGGTGGTGATTTGTTATTAAATATATATTAAATTTGCAGAAACCAAAATGTCATCCGACACTTTTGGAAAGTTTGACTCTAAATTTATACGCTTGAATTCAGCAGCCTGAATGTAAGAGAAAACAGCTAATGCAAAAAATAAACCCTGGTTTAAGGCACTTGACCTGAAAGACCATGAGGCAATTTGACAAGTTGGTCTTGATAATCTATTCAGGCTGAGAAGGGCTTACTCCTTGAGAAATACCACTGATTTCAGCAAGCCTGGCTGCAAAGCAAGAAACTAATTGCCATAAAGCACTTTCAAAGAATTCTTTGTGAAGAGCTGGCATCATCTATTCTATCTGAGTCCTCCATATGATCTTTTTTTCCTTTTTCTTCTGGCAAATTTAGCACATTTTAAAAAGGTATTAAAATACTTATATTCTATATATACACATTTTGTGAGAAACTTTCCCTTTTCATGTAAATTATTTAGCCTGAAATAATTTCTCATCTCACGTATTTTACAGTGTATTTTTGCATGTTTATTCTTAACTACTGCATTCACCCTAAGCAATGACATTAGGCTGACCAGGATCAGTCTGGGTTCACCTCCTGCTTTCTATGGACAAAGATGGCCTTATGCCATTCCCAACAAGGACTGGAGATAGACACAGCAGAAATTCCCATAAGAAAAATTTACAGTAGGTAAAATATTTGTGATGGTCGACACCAGTGAAATACTAACAGCTACTGAGAGCTGCTTGATGTAAAAGTCAGAGCAGGACAGACAGGAGCCTCCTACCACCAGCATGTCATTAAAATGTAAAGAAGCAGAAAATGTGAACTGGAGATCTTGCAGGAGAGCTTGGTGGGACTTCCAGAATTACACTAAAGGTTTGATGGTAGCAACTGCAGTACCTGGTACACATCTGCCTAGGCTTTACAAGGAATATATGACAAATGTAATATTTAATGAAAGACAGAATACATTCATACAAACTTTCCTAGCTAATCAAGCAGCTTTTCAAGAAGCAAGAGAGCTAACACAGTGCAAGTAGCAGTGTAATCTTCTGAACTGTTATGAAACACTTTGATACTGTGTTTCATTAATTCGCAAGTTCATCTGTTCTGGCATTGGAGTTTTCATTGCAACACTTGCATAAGGGAGTGACAGAGTTTAGTAGAAAAAAACCAACCAACCAACCAAAAAAACCTACCAAGATTTTTAGGAAGTTTTTTTATCACATTTTAAGGAGGGGATTAAAGAAATGGAATAGAAATAATAAATAAATAATAATAAAAAAGGAGGTTCACAACCTGACAGACTGCAGTATTAAACACCAAGTTTAAGGAAAGATTTCGTCATATTATTTTTGGCAAACACCACAAACCAACCACATAAAAAGGAGACATCACCACTGTCCTTCTTTAACAGCAAACATGTACAAATGGTGCCATCTTACTCTCTCCCTTAAGCAGAAGAGATTTCTGATAACTAGCAGCTCCTTAATCTAGCACAAAAAAGGGTGCATGCTGGACAGCAATGGGGTCCAAACCCTGCTAAAGAGTCAGTACTAACTGCCCAGTGAGACTTTTCTACACTGTGATATATTTTCCACCTGACCCGATACATTCAAGGAAAAAACCTTTCTGAAAGACAAACTCCACATCAAACAGAATTTCTGTACTTGATGCAGAAATTGAGAGACTCTGGCCTATGTTATGCTGGAAAGGTAGACAAATTGCTTGCAGTGGTCCCATCTACCCCGATCTCTTCACACAAACTACCTCTTGACTTTAGGATGCAGTAGTTTTACTGCCATCAGCCCCATGTGGCCAGGACACACCTGGAGAAATAATTTAGCTTGAGCAGGAACAGTTAACTGCCTTTTCTTACAGAAAAAGCAATAGGGACCAGGAAGGCACCAATTGTTACTAAAGCCCTGGACAAACCGTGACTCTCTCCCATCATCTCCTTTGCCAAAAGGAAAGGATGCTGTGACCAACAGCTAGCTCTATTCACCTGCAATGACAGTACCTTTCATGCTAGCTCAGCTGTGCTGACACACTGGGAAGTGTCCCTCCAAATTCTGACTGCTCTCCAAAATCCCTCCCTTCCAGCTGCAACTGAAGACAGCAGCGCTTAGAGTCCCTCACCTTCCATGTTTGCTGTATTTCAGTATGCAAAGGAGATCATATTAGACCTCAGAGCTAATCTTCTACTGCTGGAGCACTTCAGGTGCCTAAGAAACTCAGCCCTCTTACTTAAAAAATGTAATAAAAGTTGCTTAATACTGATAGCGAAGCCGCTGGGTGAGTAGTCCCTATTGCCCACAAGAAGCTTTGGAATGAAAGATGCTATATGCCACAGTGAATGAATGAAATGCCTGAAAACCATTAACAGCCATCTCCTTTTTAATCTCGTGATTTGAAAAAGGCTACCTTTCAAATTTAGAAACCAGAACAAATTACTCATAAGGATTGCTTCTTGCCTGGTTTCTCTCTGGAATAATCTTTTTATATGCAGACATATACACATGTTCGGCCATGAAATGCTAGCAGACCTGATGCCGCATGAGGACTGCTCAGTGCTGTACCAGACACCACTCAGGGAACAGAACACTGGCTTTTGGCGTGCCAGAGTCTGCTTTAGCCAGGCAAAATAGTCCTCCCTGGACATACTAATTAGACATCTCAAAAAAAAAAAAAAAAAAAAAAAGCTTGATATTTAATTGCAGGGTTGGCAGGTGTTTCCACGATATATAGCGTATGGCAGAAAATGACAGGGACAGTAGCAATGAGTAATACAGTATAGACAGTTTTTGTCAGGAATTAGCCAAGGATTTAGAGCAAAAAGCATCATGGGGTACACGGAGTGCTTTCTGTATTAGTATTATCTCTGCACACAGGACAGTACTCGTTACAAATACCCGAATGAATCATCTAATGGCTGGTGAATGTTGGACACTTGAGCACTAGCTGGGGTCCTGTGCTCATGGAAACACTGTCGAGGATTCAGCTTATCTCTCAGAAGCACAGAGCTTCTAAAACTCCATGTTTCTAGAATAACTCTAAACAATGGAAAATAAAAGCTGGGAAAAACTGAAGAGGTGAAATTGCAACTGAAGAGTTTCAGATGCAATGAAAAAATTCAATTTAGCTTAGGATGCTAATTTTTATTTAAAAGCTGCACTGGTCTCAGGCTGGACTTCATAACAGAGAGCACTGTTAGTGGCTAGACCGCGTGCAGGCTTCTGCTCCTGGCAGTATAGGACACAAAGATGTGACAGTATGAAGCCAGTGTAGGTGTGATGGGAATGCTGAAGCTGTGCTTGAGCCTCACAGCTTCATAAATCTCAGTAATCCCTGGAGGAAGAAGGATGTGTGACACTTCCTAGTAAGTTGGAAACTCCCCAGAAGGCTTCCCTCTTTCCATGGGCTGCATGCTCTGTGCTATTAATTTATATCCAAACAGCTTTCTCTTCACCTGGGAGGGAGAAGGTAAGCAGGGTTTTATGCAGACCTCATCCAGTAGTGACTCTCCCAGGCAACAAGCTTCAAGGATTTAGGATTGAGATCATCCTCAGAACCTTCAGAGCTTTCATTAGAAAGTAAATGCTCTTGCTCCTCCTTAATTCCCTCACTTCAAAGTCTAAGTGTGAGGAGGCTCACGGACTCCCTGCTTTTTTCCTTCAAAATTTTGTCCCCAATAGAGCTGTGCTACTGGAACACTCCAGTAAAGCTGTCACTACAACACACCCAGAGAAGAAGCACAGCACTCTGCCATCACGTAACTGACTCTTTCTTCATTAAAACTACAATCAGAACAACTAAGATGGGAAATACAGTATCTTTCAGGCTCCGATCTCTGAAAATGACATGAAGATCATGTAGCTCTTGTCTGTGTGTTTTACTTCACCAAATTGCTTAGCAATCTCCCCATAAAATCTAATTTGCCAAACACAGTGAACACAAACTACCCAAGCTGTATCAATTCATTTGGCATCTATGGCTGCAGCAGCACCATAATGAGTTTGTGTAATATTAATATTTATTACACCAAACAAGCAGAAATCACAAACTATCCAAAGGAAACAGAAAGAAAGAATCAGACAACTGCAGATAGAGAGCTCTGACAGCATTTCAATTTGGTGTGATTCTTGTAGCTGACATCCATCTGTACTGAACAATGCAGAGCAGATGCACTACTACCTTAAAGGAGCTACTGTGTATTTTATTTTAAATCAATGTGAATCCTCACTGAAAGAATACTTCATGCACCAAGAACCTGAACGCTTCAGAAAAACAACAGACAATATGCAGCTTTCTGCACAGAGAGGAAACAAATGAACTACATCCAGAAAAAAACCCTCTGTGAAGGAAACCAGGAATGCTAAGATGCTAGGGGGCTTTCAGCTTAGCCCCAAGCCTCTCCAGCAATGAGATGTCGTGGCCTTCGGCAATCTAGATGTACTCACCTATATAGCAGCACCAGCAGTATGTTTAGAACATGCAGAGTTGTTAGAAAAGTTGAGACTGAAGCTAATCTAAGGCAGTGGACAAGTGTCCAAACTCTACTGGTAGTCCTGTTACAGGACAGGAGTCAGTCTCCAACGATACTACTATAAATCAGCTGCTTGTTCAATGGCAATTCCTTTACTCACCTCTTCTTGTAGCCTTAAAAATGACCCCTCCATAAAGAGGCTCTTACAATAAAGAAAAACACTATAAAGATGGAAGGGGTGCAAAAATCCAGAGCTGGGTGCAAGCTTTCTATCCCTCAGCTGCCCTCTCTGAGATTACCTGGGTCAGAAACCTTGCCTCAGAATCTGGAAAGTTTTGACAAAGAGTATTTCCAGATTCATTTAAATGTTAGATTGTCAGATGATGCCAAAGAAAGATTCCCAGCACTGGGAGTTACTGAAAGAAGGATACAGTCTTGCTACTTCCATTGCACTGAATTGTAAAGCAAAGCTCCCACTGAGTTTAGTGGTACAAGATCACAGTCTCAAACCAAGACAGTATAGTGTGAGGTGTGGAGAGGAGATGTCACATCAAGAACGTGATGGAGCCTCTGTGTGGCAAAAATTAAGGCACAGGGCCTCTTTTGCAGCTCTGGTGACTTAGAGGGGGATCACATGTGTGGCAAGTAGCTCAACAGTATGGTTTAAATTTGAGCAAAGGCTGTGAGCAAGTTACTTGACTTTAATAACAGTAATAATGATGATGACATTGATGAAATAAATGTCTGTGCTTGCTTTGTGTGAATTTCCCAGTGACCATGCCAGCCCCGCTTCAGTGCCTTTCAGTGATGCAAAAGAAATGCTATGTGTAAGTGGGACTAAAACCCAGCCTCTTCCAGAGACCTCTCTAAGTCTCCTTTGAAAGCTTCTCTCTTCCCTGCCTCATGTGGTGTAATCAGCTCAGACCAGAGTCAAATGTGGAGCTACCTTGGCTAAGGACGAACATCCAAAAGGTTTCTAAAGTATGAGGACTAAACACCAACATTTCAATGAGACTCTGTTGAGTATTTAGACAGCAACTTTCCGCTGAAAGGAGC